>JALIGW010000001.1:156637546-156820046 GCA_023053685.1 Diadophis punctatus similis
ACTTCCGCAGCCTGCCGGCTGCCTGCAATTTGGCAGATCGAATCTCACCAGGCTCAAGGATGACTCAGCCTTCCATCCTTCCAAGGTGGGTAAAATGAGGACTCAAATTGTTGGGGGCAATATGCTGACTCTGTAAGCCGCTTAGAGAGGGCTGTAAAGCACTGTAAAGCGGTATATAAGTCTAAGTGCTATTGCTATTGCTGATATATAATGCAGCCTTCCCCAATTCTCTCTTCATGTGTTGGTCATAGAAATCTGGTTGGAGATGGCGAGCATGTTGGAGGACAGCTTCTTGGTATCCTAAAGAAGTCAGGAATCTTGATTGGATGAAGATTGGTTGCCCAACATTAACAGAAGAGCAAAACAAGAAACTGGGGAAAATATTGGGCATTAAAATTGTAAAAAAAGTGAAATACTTAGGTCTATGGTTGACAGCAAAATGTAGTTCAATAAAGGAAGATAATTATACAAAATTGATACAGAAAATACAGAAAGATTTGGAAAAATTGCAACTATCATTAATGGGAAAAATAGTGGCTGTAAAAATGAATATTTTACCCAAAATACTTTTCTTATTTCAAATAGCACCAATAAAATTGAGGAAAAACTTCTTTACAGAATTAAATAAGATGATTTTAAAATGTATTTGGTCAAAGAAAAAAAGCTCGGATTAAGATGAAATTACTACAAGATAATAGAAGGAAAGGTGGTTTTGGACTCCCCGACTGGGAAATACACTATCAAGCAGCAGCAATAAATTAGTTAAGGGAATGGATTATACTTAAAAATAGAAGAATTTTAATAGAAGGATATGATTTGCAAATTGTCTGGCATGCGTTTATATGGGAGGGGAAACATAAAGCACACACATACTTTCAGAGACATCAAATAAGAGGGGCACTACTAGAGATTTGGCTAAAAATAAAGAAAGAACACTATATAAAAATTCCAAAATGGCTATCGACCATTGAAGCAATAATATAACCGAACCTATTAGACCAAAAAAAGATGGCAACATATAAGAAAATATTGGATGAACAAGAGAACCTCAAATCAAAACAAGAGCTTAAATCAATAGGAATAGAATTCGACTGGTGGCATTACTTACAAATTCAATCAAGATATAGAAAGGATATAACACAATTTGGATTCCAAAAAGAACAAGGACTGGATAAAATACTGCTGGACCAGAAGAAAAAAAATGATATCTAAAATATACAATTTTCTGTTACAGTATAAACATAAGAGGAAAGGTAAAGAAAGAAAATAGATACATAATACTTCATATAATAACCGCGGCCAGGATCGTATATGCTCAAAATTGGAAGTCAGATAACATCCCCACCAGTGCAATGATAGTGAGAAAAATATTAGAATGTGCGGAAATGAGTAAATTAATGATGGAACTAGACGACAAGGAGGAAACAGAGTTTTATGAGATATGGGATAAATGGTATAAGTGGTTGGAACAAAGTAAAACAGTGTTATAAAGTAGGAAAGAGAGAATAAAACTGTATGTATATTAAAAGAGTCGTTTTTTTTCTTTGATGTATATAAATATATATGAAGTAAATAGGAGTTGGAAAAACAAATGGGAGATTCAATATATAGAGATACAAGGAAACAGAGAATATGTATAAGACATTAGTAGGAACACGGAAAATTGTAAATAGTAGCGAAATTGTAAAGAAAAAGCTTTAAAAGTGATTAATTTTCTTTTTTCTTTTTTTATGTTTTTATGTACAAACAAACAAACAAAGACAAAATCCTACAACTTCAAGTATATTCCAATTTGATTTAGGAGCGCTGACGTTGATGAAGTTTCTCATTTCTGTATTGCATTCTATTCCTGCTTTGTATATTGGCAGATGGCATCAGAAACATTTTGAACCTTTGTGTGTTCAAAATACAACGCATGTGATATATAAAATAGTTGCCAATCTTTTTAGCCAGTTGGTGAAGAAAGAAGAACCAAAAGTGCTAAAGGGGGGGGGGTGTTATCTACCCTGAAGGAAATTTCCTCCATTAAGTTTTGCATTCTGTGGCTATTAACACTAAAAAGAAGCTTATTGCCTTCTTTGTCAATAACAAATTGAAAATTCTTCCTGATAAAACTTCCCCATATTGTGAATTTTCAGATCTGTCACATATGATAGAAATATGGTAATAGGTTTCGCATACCTGTCTTCTTAAGTGACAGATGCATTTTGTTGGCAATTGAGATCCTCAGCTTTCTTTCAGCTAAGATATGTTATTACATCTGATACGCCTTTTATGTGGGAAACTTGGTTGCCGATCTTCACTGTTACTTTAGTCCATTGCCCTACAGTTTTTATCCCAGTTTACAGACAGACAGTAGAAAATAAAGTACAATTTGTACTTTGATGATGTACAATGATGTTTGTTTCATGACAAATAAAAATGCAGATCTTTTTTTAAAAAGAAAATGAAGACCAATTATTGTGTTTGAAGAATGTAGTTAGTCTGCAAAAGGGTTTATTTCACATGATGTAAGTAATTGACACTCCCAGAAGCTAAACTGTCTTTTATTAGATGTCCAGTTACTTTTTGCAAGAACTGATGGAAATGTTCTTTATTGGGCCAAATCAGTATCTATTCTGATTAATGTAATGCTTCGTATTTTTTTCCCCAAACTAAAACATATAGAATTTCCGCAAACTGGAAAGCATTTAAAGTCTTCAAAATTTTTCTATGGTGTTGTGCTTGATGACCTATGTTGAATCAGATTTGATTTTGGGGTATTTTAGGTTGACTACTTCATGCAAATTGAAGATACATTCAGGGGGCAATTAATATATAACATAACAATAGCACTTAGACTTATATACTGCTCCATAGTGCTTTATAGCACTTTCTGGGAAGTTTACAATGTCAGAATATTGCCCCCAACAATCAGGGTCCTCATTTTACCAACCTTGGAAGGATGGAAGGCTGAGTCAGCCTTGAGCCCAGGAGAGTTTGCCTGCAATACTGCATTCTAGCCACTGTGCCACCATGACTCCTTAACATGTTAAGATAAAGGAAAAAGTAGAGGATCAGTCATATAAGATCAGTGGTGGGTTCCTACCGGTGCGATCCACTCTATAGCACCGGTAGCAGCCTGCTGGTGATGTCACAGTACCGGTGCGGTCGGTTGCCGGTGCCTGGGCGCCGCCATTTTTTTAAATGCCTAAAGCTTCCCAAAGTGGGCGTTTTCCAAAAGTTTAACCTTTTATATTGCTAATTTTATACAGTTTTATACTGTTATTCTTTAGACAAAAACATTGAGGAGTGTTAAAAGATACTGTTCTTTTAACAGTCCTCAATATTTTCGTCTAAGGAATCCATGACTGTATGACACTTGCTTGTCTTTTAACTATAGTATTTTATGCATATAAATGTTGCTGTGTTGCCATGGTGTAACACACACTTTGTATGCAAAGCTTTTCATGTAAGGTATAAAATAGCAAAAATAGTAGTAACATCTCTCTGAAATAACTAATATATGACCAGCAAGCCATGCCCACCTGGTCACATGGCCGGCAACCCACGCCACCCAGTCACATGGCTGGCAAGCCACACCCACAAAATAAGCCACGCCCACAGAGTGGTAGTAAAAAAATTAGGAACTCGCCCCTATATAAGATGCAGCAATGCTGAACAGAATTGATGATGAGAGCATTCTAGATGTACAATTTGAAATTATTTGAGCTCTGTATCTTTTGAAGCAGACTGGAATGTTTATCTCAATCTAAGGCTACCAGTTGCTTTAGGTGTGTAGCATATACAACCAGTGCTGACCTAAATTAGATTTCCAAAAGCCTTGTGCAGTGACAAATCTGCATTCCAAAGCAGACAGAACTTGGTAGATCTAGGCTTGTTAGGATTTCCAAGGTTAAGCTCAAACTGAACTTGGAAGTTTTTTGGCAGCCAGAAGCAACACTAGGGCCCAGATAATGGCTATGCCTAAAATGAAGAACAGTTTTGCCCTTCATCATCCCATTTCATAAATACCCAATTGGCATATCAATTAAGGTATGGCTTGCTTGCACTCCGCAATGGAATAAATGTGCAAAAGACTTTGGAGGAATTCCAACCTAACTAGAAAATGAAAATAAACAAAAGATAAAAGATGAATAAAATAACTGTACCCAGGGGTGAAATGCTCCCGGTTCAGGCGGGCCAGTCGGTCGTCACAGAGCCAACGGAGCCGGTGGCGGTCACAACGTGGGGCTTCACCTGCCTGCTTCCCCCCACCTAGATGCCGCCATTTGAATTATTTTGCCCTCTGTGCATGCACAGAATGCTTTGTGCATGTGCAGAGGGCAAAAGAACTCAAATGGTGGCATCCAGGCAGGCAGGGGAAGTGGGCAGGGGAAGCCCCACACCACGACCGCCACCGGCTCCTTCGGCTCTGCGACGACCGACTGGCCCCTGCTGTACCCCACAGTACATTTCTTAGTTTTTAACAATAAACTCCTTGCCTTGCTTTGTTCTAGTATAGTATTTCAAGTTTCTATAAAGTGTCACTTGCTACGACTGAGTATAATGAGGTGAAAACCAACAGTTCTCAAGTTAATCAGAACTGCTATGTTACTTTGTACAGATTTGTCCTACTTGTGAACCTGAGAAGAGAAATGTAATTTTTTACTTAAAGAAGTGGATGGAAATGCTCTAGAATTTAAACCCAGAAAATGATTCTTATATAGTGACTGATTTTTCTTTACTTTTGTAGACAGATGTTCTGCAAATATATGACTTCTGTCTTAACTGCAACAAAGCAAATTATCTAGCTATGTTATCTCTATAAGCCTCTGCTCTAACCAAAATGTGTATGGTTAACTGTTTGGAAAGATATTGTATGTGTTGTGGCCTCTCGGCCACCGGCCCCTCCAGCAGCCTGATCAGATGAGGAGGTGGCGTGGGAGTCAGGGCCAGCATCAAGGCAACCTGAGAGCTCCGAGGGGGAAGAGGGAATTGAGCTGTCAGAGATAGAGACAGAGGCGGAGCCTGGGTCGCCCATCAGCCCTCAGATGGAGAATCAACAGCCCCCAGGTCTGGAGGTGGATGATGAGGAAGAGGAGGAACAGCTGGGTCCAGTGCCTGATGCATGAATGCGCAGGAGGCAGAGAAGAGGAGAGCAATGGAAATCTATGGGCCGGTCCTTGGGACGGAAGAGCCACCGCTTCTAGTGAGGCCCCACCTTAGCTCTGGGGATAAAAGGCAGGGGGCGGAGATGAATAGGTGTGGCAGACAACTATTCATCTCCCTGCCAGACAGACTTGTTAATCTGCTTTGTATGTGAGAGAGAGAGACTTTTTGCCGGGGCTGTTGGCGCTCCTAATCAAGGGAACAATTAGGTAACTACAGAGGGTTTGTCATGTTTTGGAGCCAGGTCAGAACAGTATGAAATCAAACAGTGATCTATGATAAGCCAGACAAAATGGCTTATGCCTTGCTATCTCATTGGGGAGATTTTAAGAATGTTGCTGAATAGAAGACACAATATGTTTTTATTTCTAATTATTGTCATCCAGGCTGATAATTGTGTTTGTTTTTTCTTCCCAAAGACAATTTTGTTGAAATCCTGCCATTTCTATTACAGTAGTTACAATTTGAGTGAGAGATGTATGTGAATGTTCTGCCTCTTATTAAATAAACTTCTGTCCAGCAATACAGGTAGTCCTCAACTTATGACGGACCACGCCGAAAGGTACTTACAACCCAGTTCCAACATTCCAACAGCCACACATGCACTCCTCATTTGGCATCCAGCCCCCATTTACAGCTTTTGCAATATCCCACAGTCATATGACCAGACATTGATTTACAATGTTTTTGCTAAAAACTGTCATTTCCTGCATTTGGCAAAAACATACCATAGTGAACAATGGGTTCACTTAAGGATCACATTAAGTTCCAATATGGTCATATTTTGAGGAGGACCAGTGGTGGGTTCCTACCAGTGCGGTCCACTCTATAGCACCGGTAGCAGCCCGCTGGTGATGTCACAGTACCGGTGTGGTCGGTTGCCGGTACCTGGGCGCCGCCATTTTTCAAAAAAAAATTGATTTTTTAAAAACATTTTCTTCTGCGCATGCCCAGAAGCCAAGTTTTTGGCACTGCTCATGCACTGCCTTCCTACCCCACAGTGAGTCCAAGCAGGGGAGGATGGCTGAGGGAGCGCGTGAGATGCTGAAAGAACGGGCGGCAGGAGCTATCTCCATTCCCCTCCC
Source organism: Diadophis punctatus similis (assembly GCA_023053685.1). Taxonomy (NCBI): domain Eukaryota; kingdom Metazoa; phylum Chordata; class Lepidosauria; order Squamata; family Dipsadidae; genus Diadophis; species Diadophis punctatus. The sequence continues at coordinate 156,643,783 of JALIGW010000001.1, forward strand.
TTCAGCAGTCCGAGAAGCTACGAACGCACGGTGATGATCCTAGGCATTTTTGCATGTTGCCCGGTCACATGGCTGGCAAGTCACACCCATAAAATAAGCCACGCCCACAGAGTGGTAGTAAAAAAATTAGGAACCCGCCCCTGAGGAGGACCTGCATTGCAGCCTTCAAAATATTAAGAATGAAGTCCTCTAAAATTATTTGTTTTTCAGCTCAGTAAACCTGGAGGTAGAAGATAATGGAAACATGAAACAAAATATACCACCCTTCGATTATTTTGCAATACTCAAAAAGCACCACCTAAGGAAAGTCTCAAGGAATTCTCAAGTCTACTGAGAATGAGGTAAAAAAAACACAGATCCTTCTTTCGGAAGGAGCAGAGGAAAACCAGGAAAAGTGAAATGCAGGCTTCAGCACAGAATTAAATATAATGATATTGTCATTTTAAAAAAAATATTTCATGTTTGTAGATCAAGCTTCTTTTTTGTTACCAACTTTCCTCTCTAAAATTTTGGAATAGCCTCAGGAAAAGCAATTAAAATGACAGATTTGACACTGACTCTGAGGAAAACCAACTTATGTTGTTGTTGGTCCTCAAAGATTTATTGAAACAAATTAAATCTAATCCTACCGATAGCAGTGGACTTCAGTTTACTTACCAAAATTGTTATGTTTAATTCTCCTCTTCCCCAGAACAGCATTTAAACTGTAAAAATACTATAGATCATCTCAAAGGCAGTCCGGTTTTCTGGAAATCTTTCAAAAGAGCCATGCTATCTCCAATGATAAAATGACAGAAGTATATAAAGAGATTAATTTCTCAATATTTTCCTTTTTAGGAGAGAAACTGTGAGCCTAGTTTCTTTCTTTTTCAGTAAAAACTTTATCTATGCTTATAGCCAACTTTCCCTGCTTTTTTTTCTTACTCCTAACCCTGCTTTTTGGCTTCATGTTTTGGAGAAAGGTGAAAAGTAGAATAAAGCAAAAATATCTAAGCTTTAAATGCAGATATGATCCACTAGAATAAACGAATGAACGAATGAATGAATGAATGAATTAGACTATTTAGTAATTGGATCATGTGTCTCACTGATTTCCATGGGGCTACTTGTAGGTCCATCTGTCCTGTGAGGTGCAGAAGGAGAGGCATACTGAGTCCTGTTCTTCAGGGAATGTCATTTGGTGGATCCCTGGTGGACAGCTTTTTCTGTTGTGACAAAACAAAAATGATAACCAAATATCTTACACAAGACCAAAACAAAGAATTAGAAAAGTTATTAGAATTCCAAATAGTTAAAAAAGCAAAATATCTAGGGATTTGGCTAACTGCAAAATGCTTCTCCATAAAAGAAGACAATTATATGAAATTATTATCTCAGATTCAGAAATATTTGGAAATCTGGACAAAGCTACAATTATCTTTAGTAGGAAGAATTGCCACCATTAAAATGAATATTTTACCCAAAAGTTTATATTTTACCCAAAAGTTTATATAAACCCAAAAGTTTATATTTATACCAAACAATCCCAATAAAATTAAATAATTTTTTTTGAAGAACTAAATAAAATAACCTTCAAATTCATTTTAAGGGAAATGCAAGGGAAAAAGGCTAGAATTAATTGTAAACTTTTATAGGATTCCAGACTGAGAGGGGGCTTTGTTTACCAGACTGGGAATTGTATTATCAGACAGCCACGGCAACATGGATTAGAGAATGGATAATATTAAAAAAATAAGAGAATATTAGCGATTGAAGGACATGACCTACAGCAAGGTTGGCATGCATTCTTATGAAAGGGAAAGAATAAAACACACAAATATTTCAAAATACATCAAATGAGAAATACATTCACGGAGGAAAATTAAACAAAATTTTTACATAAAAATTTTGCAATGGATTTCAACAATGGAAGCATTGGTTTACCCAAATGTCTTAGAATTAGATAAAATAGTTACATACAACAAATTATTAGATGAACAAGGGAAATTAAAATTGAATCAGGAACTACAAACACAAGGAATTAAAATAGACTGGTGGCCCTACATACAGATCCAAACAAAATATAAAAAGGATTTGGAGCAACATGGTTTTCGAAATGAACAACAAGAAATTGATAAAATATTAACAGGTGCGGATGAAAAAATGATTACTAAGATATAAACTGTTTGTAAAATGGAGGAGGAAACCATAAAAGAAACAATGATTGTGTGGTCAAAAAACTTTGGGTACAATATTGCATTAGAGTATTGGGAACAAATTTGGGTGAAAAATTATAAATTGACAATGTCGGCTGCATATAAGGAGAATATATATAAAATGTTCTACAGATGGCATCTACCACCAGCGAGATTGGCCAAAATGTATTCAACTATACCATCCAATTTAATCTCATCCCATGGGGTAGTGGTAAAAACATGATGGTGATGCTGACTACGATGATTGGCAAAATTGATTTAAATTTCATAATATTTATTATGCTGTATCTTCTTCATTCCTTTCTGAAATAATACACTTAGAGTTGGCTTTGATTCTGTGTCTTCATGGACATGGATATATTATTTTAAAAAAATGCTGAAGTAATTTCTCTTTGTCTTCAGGACACCTGAAAATTTGAATTGTTATGCTATATTGAAGAAAGACCTGACATTTTAATGAAGAAGCAGGCTAGAAGAAACTAAAGTAAGAAAAATCACTTAGCAATATTAAAGCTCTATCTATCCCTAAAAGTTACTACTTAAACCTCACCCTTTTTGTCATTAAGAGGGCATTCTCAGTAGGTCTTAGTGGTGGTAATGGGTCACCCGGGGGGGGGGCATTGGATAGAGATCACTGCAATTGATGCTAAGGTCCTTCAAATTAATTAGGGTTTGAAAGGTTTAATGGAAATTAATGTTCTTATTTTCACATCCAAGACTGGATAGGTTTATTATCTGTAAGGTACCAGCTATGATTCCAGATAGACTTTGAAATCCTTAACAATTAAGATTAAGCATTAAATGAAGTTTGGTTCCTGATGACTTCATAGCACTTCCATCTACTTTTTGGAATTGATATAGAAGTGGCCTCCCAGTGGCTTCCACAGGATTATTTTATCAACTTTCCATCTGCCCTAAGCCTGGGATACACCAGAAGTCTCCCATCCAATAATCCAAAATCTCAAGTCCCATCTGAGCCCTTACAAGGTCAAGCAGTTCATCCATTAAATCTTATACTTACGGTAACAAAACATCACTGGAATTTTATATGATTGTTAATCTCACAAGATTTTGATAATTTCACCTGAGTTTTTCCCAAAAAATAACCAAGATCATACATAAAAGCATGTATGAATTCTGGGAAATCATGTGAAAAGATAAATATCTCAGTTTTTCAAAAGAATCTTATTCTCATTCACATTTTTCAAAAACATAGTCTTATTGTAATTGCCTCTTATGTCTTATGAAGTATAATCAATTATATTTGACTATGATTGCTTGAGGTCCAGTTGACAGCACAGCTGTATAAAAATTAGAATAATAAATAAGATAATCAGATGTACTTAAAGAGGATCAAGTTCAAGTTTATTTATAATCAGATAAACTTGAATAGGAACTTTAACCAATTACTGATGTGCCCATATTTGGGTGCTTGAGAAATACATGGATGGATAAAATCAACTGCTGCTTTAGGAGTATGTATGTATTTTGTATTTGTATTTGTATTTGTATTTGTTTATTTGTTAATCATATATGATTATAAGCAAAGTATAAACAGTAAAACATGATTGAATATATATGTAATAGTACTAGCATGAATAAGAGTAAAAGAGGTATGAATATATGGGTACATTAAGACAGGAACAGTAGGCACGATTGTGCACTTATGCACGCCCCTTACCGACCTCTTAGGAATGGGATGAGGTCGATGGTAGATAATCTGAGGTTGAAGTTTTTGGGGTTAGGGGAGGAAACTACTGAGTCAGGTAAAGTGTTCCAGGCATTAACCACTCTGTTGTTGAAGTCGAATTTTTTGCAGTCAAGTTTGGAGTGGTTTACATTAAGTTTGTATCTATTGTGAGCTCGTGTATTATTGCGGTTGAAGCTGAAGTAGTCATTAACAGTATGTTAACGTATGTATGGTATGTATGTATGTATGTATGTATGTATGTATGTATGTATGTATGTATTTATTTATTTATTTATTTATTTATTTAATTTCATATTTTTTAATTGCCCATTTTCCTTGGATATAAATTCCAAGACTTTTACGTTGATTGTTATGGCTTTTCTTTAGGCCAAGTTAGATTTGAGAATTACCTTTCAAAATAAAGTTTGGAACAGAACATTTGTAATAAACCTCCCTTCCTACCTTTTAAAATAGACTTGAAATCTTAAAATAGTCTAGGCTATATACTGTACTTGGGCATTCTGGTAGTCTCCCATTTCGGGTACTAACTAGGTCTGACTCTGTCCAGCTTTTTCCAATGTCAGCTAACTTGTCCACTTGATTGGATCATCAAACAAATCAACCCAGTGTTCTCATCCAAGTACAAATAACCAGCCTCAAATTCCTATTTGGACACATTCCAGCTGTCTCGAAAGGCTCTGTTGCTGGGAAAGGTAGAAGGAAAAAGTAGAAGAGGGTGCCTAGTAGGGACTCAGTTACAGTAGTGATGAGTGTGCCATTGGGAGACTTGAAAAAACAAGTAAGGCAAGGAAAAGCAAGGAAGAAAAAAATCAGCATGGAGAAAATCTGTCTATGTGGTTGCTAGCAGTAAAAAAATGACTATACTGTATGGCACTTACGGTAATCAACCAAACAGTTGGTTTCCCTGCTAAAATTTAAATTCAAATCAATAATTTAACAGAATAACAGAATTGGAAGGGACCTTGAAGGTCTTCTAGTCCAACCCCCTGTTCAAGCAGGAAACCCTATACCATTTCAGACAATTGGTTGTCCAGTCTCTTCTTAAAAACCTCCAGTGTTGGAGGTTTAAATACAAAATTTAAAATCATTAATTTAAACTTTAGCTGGGAAACCTAGCCTAAATACTACTTCCTTAGCATGCTCTGAAAAAAGAAGTAGCTTGAGAATTATTTTGAAACTTCTCCTTCAGTATTGCTTGCCCTTAGAATATTTTATCTCCATAACATTCCAAGCTTTTTTTAAATTATTGGCTTAGGGCTCAATTAAATACTTGGCTCTTTTTGGATGTAAGTTACATTTTTGTAGTTTTAAAATGACCATTAAAAAAGTTTTCAGAGGGAACACTGTCCTTGATATCACTGCAATCTTTCCTCTATATTTGCAGAGTAGAACGTTTCTGTTGGCAGGGAACTCTATCCTGAACTTTCCTTCCTGGTTTCAGATATCTTTGCTTCCTCCTGAAGTTTATTATTGATCATCGCACAGTCAGCCAGATGTTCAGACTGGGTTTGGCATTTTTGTCTATCTATCGAGTCCTGGAATAGGCAAATCTAGATGTTTGATGGTGTTACAGATATCGTCGCAGGATGGAAGCTGTTCCAAGTAAAGCCGCCTTCTGCAATTGACTGATGGCAAATTTGTCAATGCTTATGGTGTTCAAATGGTGCTCCAGTTGTTTTGGGATTGCACCCAATTGTTGTTGTTGTTGTTGTTGTTGTTGTTGTTGTTGTTGTTATTGTGGTTGTTAATATCTTTTATTCATTAACATGAAACTCAGTCAACTGAACATTTAAAAATGTGTCACAAATACCATTGACTGGTGCTAATGGTTGATACAGGTTGCTGCCAGCGTCCCAGGTATCAACCAAGTATCTTCTTAAAATATATGATGTTCCGAGTAGCACAGTTTTTTGCAGTTCCACTGGTGTTATTGCAGGAAGCTGCAATTTCTTGATATGTTTTGTGAAATTCTTGGACATGGTACCAAGTGCCCCGATGACAATGGGTATCACTGTTACATGTTTCATCCATAGCCGTGTAGTTTCGATGGCCAGGTCACAATATTTTGTAATTTTTTTCCAGTTCTTTTTCTTCAACTCTGGCATCTCCTGGTACAGCAATATCAATAAACTGTACTCTTCGGCCCTTGACAATTCCACCATTCTACCTGATGGATTTAAACAATGGATTTGCTATTCCACCAATGGCAGTGAAAGCATTTGTAGGGCATAGTAAGAGAATTCCGGGGACCCTGGATGTGTGGAAGAGCCTTAAGTGAAATGTAATGTACAAAAAAGAAAATAAACTGTTTTATATTGGTTGGTTAACATTGGCATTCAGCATTTATTATTATGCCATTGCAATTATGACCACAGGTTTTATAAGTGTTAATGTATTTTAATTTCTTTCCATGGCTTTCTTTGTTTGGATTGCTTTTTAAAATGTACACAATGTACTTTCATGTTCTACAATGCCTGGAGGAATAATGGCATGACAAGTGGTCCAGAAATATTTCAACTAATTTTCTAACTAATATGTTTGATCATGGGAGGAGAAGAGGTTGTCCACTGAATTCAATCTTATCTAAACAATCTTGAGATGCCTCAGGTAAGTTTCTAATTCCATGCACTTAAAAACGAGAATTATTCACCTGTGAAAGACAAGAAGCACATATTTTATGGCATTACTTTAATTAATAGCTAATATGCAGCCCTTTGTAATTGGATATGGACTTCTTTCTTCCTCCTTAGGTCTTCAGGGGACATTTGAGCTGTGTCTTTATAGCAGTTTACATAACAGGGGATACCTGTTCTATTTGTCATTCAATCTCTTTGTCTTTCTGTCTGTCTGTCTTTGCTCTCCCTTCTTTCTTCCCCCCTCTCTAAAAGTCCTCTGCCAAATTTATGAGATGTGTTAGGTTTATTTCATGGCCTTTTTGTTGAATAGGTTAAAATAGGTTGGAGCTGTTAATGAAAATGTTAACCTATCACAGTGATGGCGAACCTTTTTTCCCTCAGGTACCAAAAGTGCATGCACGTGCGCTATTGCACATGCGCGAGTGCCCACACCCATAATTCAATGCCTGGGGAGGGCGAAAATGGCCTCCCACTCCCCCACGGAGGCCCTCTGGAGGCCGGAAATGGCCCATTTCCCAACTTCTGGTGGGCCCGGTAGGCCCATTTTTAGCCCTCCCCAGGCTCCAGAGGCTTCCCTGGAGCCTGGGGAAGGCAAAAGCGCCCTCCCCCGTCCCCCGGAGGCTCTCTGGAAGCCGAAAACACCCTCCCAGAGCCTCTGTGCGAGCCAAAAATCAGCTGGCTGGCACGCACATGCACGCTGGAGCTGAGCTAGGCAACGGCTCGCGTGCCGGCAGATATGGCTCCACGTGCCACCTGTGGCACGCGTGCCATAGGTTCGCCATCACTGACCTATCATTTGGGATGGTAACATTTATAAGTCATAGAATTTTTGCTTTTCTGTGCTGCACTTTTAACATATACAACATTCATCCACATACCCTACCCTTGACTTTACAAGTTACAATTTTTTGAAAGACAGAAATAATTTTACATTTACCAAAAAAAGGAGCGGTAAAAAGGAAAGCCATTGCCCTTGTCTTTCTACAAGGCAATAAGAAGGGAAAACAATTGTGTTTCCTCTTTGTATACCTCCTGGGCCAGAAGAGAAACTACGTACTATGTTTGCTACTAGTGATGCATAAACGCTTTATGGATTTGGAGCTAAAACATTTAAACAGCATCATTTCCTCATTCCATACTAACTGTGTGGAAAGTTTTAGCCCCAACTCAATGGAGGTGGAGTACAACAGTTAAAGGAATACAACCTAAAATATAATTTACCAGCCTAGACCATAGTGGGTTGGGTAGTTATGCTTCAGATTATCTTTTAATAATATTTTGAATGGAATTGAATATTTCATTTGGCCAAGAATGATTAGACACACAAGGAAATTGTCTCAGGTGCAGAAGCTCTCAGTATACATGCAAAGACACAGAGATGATAATGATAATGATCATCATCATCATCATCATCATCATCATCATCATCATCATCGCAACAAGAGGCTCTAGTAAACAAGTTAAGAAGGATAAATAATAATACTACAGCCATAGTACATGGGTAAATATGCATAGACATTAGACAGCACTTTGAGAGTAAGGTGTTCAACAGAGTGATGGCATGAGGGGAAAAACTGTCCCTGTGTCTAGTTGTTTTGGCAAGCAATGCACTATAATGCCATCACAAGGGGAAGAGTTGAGACAGTTTATGTCGAGGATATGAGGGGGTCTGTAGTTATTTTCTCAGCCTTCCTTCTCACCTGCACAATATACTGGTCTTCCATTGAAGGCAGGCTGGTTGCAATTGTTCTTTCTGCAGTCTTAACTATCAGAGTCTGTACCTGTCCTGTTTGGTTACTGTATAGATGTACAAATGACAGACAATAACTCCACTCTAAAACTGTATCAACAGCTCCTGGGGCAGTCTGAACTTCCTAAGTTGACACAGGAAGAACATTCTTTGTTGTGCCTTTTTAATGATGGTTCTAATGTTAAGTGTCCATTTCAAGTCCTGGTAGATTACAGTATAGAACCCCAAAATCTGAAGAACTCTACTGCTGATACTGATATTTTAGCTATAATAGTAAAAGATCATACAAACTAAAAAGAAAAGAAAAATAGAAGAATAAAAGATGCAAGAAAGCAGAAAAAAGAGAAATTTAATAAAACCTTAAATAAGTTGGTTTCACTCTCATCACAGGTATAAACAGTTTCCCTATCTCTTCACCTCCTTTTCATTAACAGATATAAAACTCCTCATCCCATAACTGAACTCAACTTTAGGCAAATACAATAAGCAACATCTTTTCCAAACCAGGTGTCAGCAAAAAGTTGAAACAGAGCTCTAAAATAATAACATTAGTTAACAAATATAAAACTCGTTATTTTATATTTCAATTCTTAACTGTAAGCAAATCCAATGCACATCTTTTTCAGCTCAAGTGTAAGCAAGTGGATGGTTCTTATTTTGGAAGAACCATCCAAAATAACAGCATATTTTAACCCTGATAAAATAAGTCAACTTTATGTTCCTTCTTTTTGCATGAAACAATATTGCTCCTTAATCCATTATAATGATTGTTCTCCTTTGTCTCAAATTTCTTCAAAAGTTTAACAAACCTCTTTTGTTAAGTCCAGGAGGAAGAAATTATTCCAATTACCGTACTTTCTTGAATTGGCTTTTTAATTTCCTTCTTAGTTTTTAAAGCCTCATTTGATATATTTTTTTGTATATTCAGTGACAAATTCTTATTCACTTTGTTCTCCAACATCATGTCAGATAACTTTTGTTCCAAAACTTTTTCTGTAACAGCTTCTTCTGAGAACAGACTGTTCATAGGAACACATAACACAGCTGATGTTGTTGATTCAAGGTCCCAGTGCCACTCCTCGAAAATATCTCTGAACATCATTATAAGTTGATTATCTTGTTATGTCTTCAAAATTTATTATTGTTTCTTTCCCATGAAAATGTATTTATACTTTAAAATTAATTTAAATGTTTTAATATTCCAAATTAACTATTCCAACATTTTGAGTCTTTTTAAAACTTTCTATAGCTCAAAGTTTGTCATACATGTTTCTGCTTATTTTGAATTCTTATAAATAACGTTTCTCTTCTCTTCTTTTCTCTTCCCTTCCCTTCCCCTCCCCTCCTCTCCTCCCTCCTTTTCTTTTCTTTTTTCCTTTACATTAATGATTCAATGCACTTAATCCTGGGTTTCTAACCTTGTCATTTTAAAGGTGTCTAAGTTCTAGGCTGACGTCACGCCGGTGCGAGCAAGCCGACGGAGCTCCGTCTGGCGCGCCCGGTATTTCTTGCTTTTGTGGCCGTTTGAGGCAAGGTCGGCTCTGGGAAAGAGCACCGATAGAGAGGGGCGACCTCGGAGCGTCTGGGGAAGAAAGGCGATCTTCGTACAGAGCGAGAGGTACCCTCAGATCGAGCAAGAAAGTGATCGGCCATTCAATGGCCGACCCAAAGACGTGGCTGTCAGCCTGACAAGGAGGAAGGCGGAAATAAAACAGCGAGACGTATCGTGAAAACTTTATTTCGAAAATCAAGAAAGCTTCTTTATCGTGAGAAATAAACCAAAAAGGGAAAAAAAATCTAAAAGAGATCCGGAGAGGACTATATAGCGGCGAATTTATGACGAGAACGGAGAGAAAGTAAAGTAAGTGACGAGACGGAACAGAGGAAGTGTTGGAAGGATCGAGCAGCGGAGACAAGTGTGACTTTTGTTTTTTTCTCGGATGCGAGGGAGAGTTTGGAAAGGATCGGAAAGGAAAGTGATTGAGACAGAGATTGAGATTGATTGAAAGTCGGGAGACAATTAGAGGGCGAAAGACGGAGAAAGTGGCAAGAGGATCTCGAATAGTAAATAAATAAATAAAGAGACTCCATTTTGGAAATTCAGTGATATTAGAACGGAGAAGGACAAATAGCAAGAAGGCTGGACTTAACTTTATGAAAAGGTTGGACTTCAAAACCAAGAACCTCAATTTTTCTCTCTTTTTTTCTTTTGCTTTTTGCACTACAGATCTTCTCTTTTTTCCCCTTTATCTTCTCTCTTCTGTTTCCTCTTAATAAGCAAAGATATTCTAATATATACTACTATATAGAACTTTAATTAAGGATTAATTAGCTGATTGTGTCATATCTGTAAGGATATATATATATAATAATAGCTACAACTAAAAATTATATTATAATCATACTATAACTGTATATTTATATTTAAATTAAATATTCTTACAATAGATTTATAGATTTATACTGATATATATAGTTACTTATCTCCTTAAAAAAAAAACTATTGATAAATTGATATAGAGTATTGATAAATAATATTAAATCAAAGACCTAAATAACCGTTGAATACAAATACTACTGCAAACTGTGACTGTGATTATATCGAATATAGATTGTTTTTGTACTATATATTAATATTAACCCCTATAGACTCTATAGAAAAATAGTTACTGAATATATTCAAGTGAACCTAAATGTCCACCATGACGACAACTCTGACAAAAGGAGGTAAAAAAACCTTGACTGCAACACCAACTTCAGTAGGTCAAAAGCCACAGGAAAGCGGCACAAGTGCTGCAAGTACTGAAAAAATAGGCTCAAGTGCAGAGATGCAGGGCATACAAACCTCCATACACTCTTTGCAAGAGATTATACTAAAGATGCAAGAGAACTTATCAAATAGACTGGATGGGGTGAAAAATGAAATGACGGAGGTAAAAAATAATATGACAAAACTGGATGATAGAGTGAGTGTAATTCAAACAGCACTGGCAATTAGCCAAAAACAGATTCAAGAGGTGGTAGAAAGAACAGATAAAGTGGAGAAAAGACAAGATAAAACGGACAATAAACTGGAAGAGATAAACAAAAATCTGGAGGACGCGATATCCCATTTAGAAATGGAGAAATCCATGTTTTACTTAAGATTCCAAAACATTACAGAAACTAAAGACGAAAATTTATTGGAAATAATGGTTAACATATTAGGGAAAATATTAGACAGAAGCAGAGAAGATGTAATGAGCGAAATAGACGAAATTTATAGAATCAACACTAGCTATGCCAGAAAGCACAAACATCCAAGAGAAGTGCATGTTAGATTTTTAAGAAGAGCAATGAGAGATGGTATCCTCAATGCAGTGAGAGATGATACCCTAACATACATCGGAAAAGAAATCTTAATACTTAAACAAATACCGCGAAGAATAAGAGACAAAAGGAGAATTTATAATTTCTTATCAGCACAACTATTTAAGCATAAGATAATGTTCAGATGGCTTATTCCGGAGGGAATGCTAATTACGTGGAGGGATAGGAAATTCAAGATTGACAATGTGGAGAAGGCACAAGAATTTTACGATCAATTAGTAGAAGGAGAGGATAGTCAAAGCAATCCAGAAATGAGAACAACTAGAAGCCTGGAGGAGTTAGGAGCCAGTAACCAACGAGAGGAACGAGAAAGAAGAGGTAGTAATGGGACAATGAAACATGAAGGAGCAAGAGCAAGGACAAGAGTGCAAACAGAGATGCTTTCGAAGGGAACTACTAAGTAACAGGGAAAAGGAACAAGAACTTAACTTATTATCAGTAAATATCAATGGATTAAATTCACCCACAAAGAGGAAACGTGTATTGCTTGATCTTAAGAAACAAAATAAAGATATAATATGTATGCAAGAGGTCCATATAAAGAAAGAAGCTGAAAAATTATTAAACTATCCAAAACTAGGGAAATTATATTGTGCCCTACCACAGACAAAAAAAAGAGGAATTGTAATATATATAAAAAACCACTTAAATTCAAAATTAATATATGCAGACGAGGAAGGCAGGATTTTAATAGTGGAAATAGAAATAGGGAAAAAACGTATCCTGATTGTTGCGATATATGCACCAAATAAACAACAAAAAAAATTCTATTCAAAATTACATAAAATAATAGTGGATATAGAATGGGAAAATATTTGCATTATAGGAGACTTCAATGCGATAGTAGATAATAAAATGGACTACAATGGTATAAACAAAAAAAAAATTAGAAGACAACTACCAAACACCTTTTTTAATATGATTAGCGAATTAGACCTAAAAGACGTATGGAGGAAACTGAATCCAACCAAAAAGCAATACACGTTTTACTCGAACCCCCATCAATCGTGGTCGCGCATAGATATGATTTGGACAAATACTGAAATGATAATAGATATTGATTATACTGATATTCTACCCAACAAATGGGCTGACCATCATCCAGTGGTGTTAAGATTGAAAGGACGGAGGAAAAAAGCATGTCGATGGACCCTTAACTCTAATATTTTACCTGAAAAAGAATATTGTCAAAAAATTGAAAAAGAACTAAAATTCTTTTTTAAAGAAAATATCAAAGAACAAACCTCAACCCAAAATACATGGGACACAATGAAAGCGTACTTTAGAGGCTTAACTATAGCATATATGATAAAGAAAAATAAAGAAAAAAAAGCTAAATTAGAGGACTTAAACTCTAAACTTAAAGAACAAGAAACTTTACTACAAAAAGACCCATCCAATCATAAGTATAAAGAAGCAAGAGACCTAATAAAACACAAAGTCAATTTGGAAACCCAGGAGGAGATAAGCCAAAATATTAAAAGAATGAGGCAAAATTACTTCGAACATGCAAACAAACCTGGAAGATGGTTAGCCCATAAACTTAGGAAAGAAAGGACAAAAAGAATAATTCAACAACTTAAGGACAACGAGGGAAAGCTCCACAATGGAACTGAAGAAAAAAAGAAGATAACTCAAGATTTCTACGCAGCTCTATACGGAAGGACAGAAATCCAACAAGAAAACATCCACGGATACCTGGACACAACAGACCAACCAATCTTGCCGGAGGAAAAAAGGGCAGTATTAAATAAAGAAATCACAATTGAGGAATTAAGAACGGCCATTAAAAAACAAAAAAACAACAAAACACCTGGACCGGATGGGCTTCCTGCAGAGATATACAAAAAATTCCAAAATACTCTAGAAAATGAAATGTTAGAATTATACAACGAAGCACTAAATTTAACCAAAATACCAAAATCATGGGAAGAAACATACATAACTCTTATTCCAAAAGAAGAAACAGACAAGACAATGATAAAAAACTATAGACCAATCTCATTATTAAATTCGGATTACAAAATTTTTTCAACTATATTGGCAGAAAGATTAAAAATAATTCTAAACCAAATGATACATTCGGATCAAAATGGCTTTCTCCCAAAAAGACAAATTCGGAACAATACAAAAATAATAATGAATGTGTTAGAATATTATGAAACCTACTCTAATCAACAATTGGCTCTAATATTTATTGATGCACAGAAAGCCTTTGACAATTTGGACTGGAAATTTTTTATTACACAACTAAAATATATGAAATTCGGCGATAAATTTATCCAAACAATAGAAACCATATACTCCACACAAACTGCAAGGATCCTAATTAACGGTGATATGACTGACTCAATAGAAATTAAAAGAGGCGTAAGACAGGGTTGCCCTTTATCCCCTTTATTGTTCATATTTGCTTTAGAAACCCTGCTAAATCAAATTAGGAAAAACTCCAATATAGAAGGATTGAAAATTAGAAAGGAAGAATACAAGATACAAGCATTCGCTGATGATATGGTTTTCATTCTGGAAAATCCCCAAAGCTCCGGACCCGAAATTATGAAGGAAGTAGAAAAATTCGGAAAGGTGGCTGGCTTAAAAATCAATAAAGACAAAACAAAAATAATAACTAAAAACTGTTCACAGAAACAAGATAAGAAACTAGAGGAACTATTAGGGATTCAAACAACCAAAAAAATAAAATATTTAGGAATTTGGATAACGGCTAAATGTACAACGATAAAGGAAGATAACTACATTAAATTACTACATAAAATTCAAAAAGATCTGGAACTATGGTCCAAATTACAAATCTCTTTAATTGGAAAAATAGCCACAATTAAAATGAATATCCTACCTAAATTGCTATATCTATTCCAAACTGCACCAACAAAATTAGGAAATAAATTTTATACAGATTTAGATAAAATAATATTGAAATTTATCTGGTCAGGAAAAAAAGCAAGAATTAAAAAAAATTATTACATGATAAGAGAATAAGAGGTGGCTTTGGACTACCAGACTGGAAATCATACCATCAAGCAGCAACAATAACTTGGATAAAAGAATGGGTGACACTTACAAATAAAAGAATTCTGACAATCGAAGGACATGACCTACAAATTGGCTGGCACAACTTTATTTGGGAGGGAAAACATCATATACACAAATATTTCCAAAGACACCACATCAGAGGAACTCTACTGGAAGATTGGTTGGAAATTAAACACAAACACTACATCCAAATGCCCAAATGGATATCTCCTATGGAAGCCCTAATATACCCCAATTTGCTAGACCTGAATAAGAAAATTACTTATAACGAACTACTAGATGAACATAATAACTTAAAAACAAGAGATGAATTGGCACTACAAGGAAAAAAGATTGATTGGTGGCCATACCTACAAATTCAGAAAAAGTATAAAAAAGATATATTACAATTTGGTTTTCAGGAAAAAAATCAAGAATTAGATAAAATCCTATTAGGCCCGG
Source organism: Diadophis punctatus similis (assembly GCA_023053685.1). NCBI lineage: Eukaryota > Metazoa > Chordata > Lepidosauria > Squamata > Dipsadidae > Diadophis > Diadophis punctatus. The sequence goes on from JALIGW010000001.1 coordinate 156,658,936, forward strand.
AGGACAAAATAATATCAAAACTGTATAATTGTATTATCAAGGTAAAATTGGAAGAAGAAATAGTAAAAGAGGTAATGATAACATGGGCACAAAATTTTGGCTACAATATTGAATTAGATCTATGGGATCAAATATGGAACCAAAATTATAAAATGACAATGGCCGCATCTTACAAAGAAAATATGTACAAAATGTTCTACAGATGGCACCTACCCCCGGCAAGATTGGCAAAAATGTTTCCACATTTGTCACCGAAATGTTGGAAGTGTAAACAGGAGTATGGAACTTACTATCACATGTGGTGGACATGTTCAGAAACCAAAAAATACTGGAAAAAAATACAGAAATGGATTGAAGAGATAACAAAACAAAAGATAGATCTTAAACCGGAAACTTTCTTATTAGGCATAACGAAAACAAAAATAGATAAACCGACTCACTATCTCATACTCCACATAATCACAGCAGCCAGAATATTATACGCACAACACTGGAAAACTGATACAATACCCACTAACACAATGTTAATAACTAAGATCTTGGACTGCGCAGAAATGTCTAGATTAACAATGAAAATACAAGATAAAGAAGACTCAGAATACTACAAAATTTGGGATAATTGGTATAAATGGATGGAAAATAAACAATAAAATAAATAAATCAATTACTTTAAGGGTGACAATAATCCAATTGAGAAAGACTGATGATAAGTTAGGGATAAAACAAACCAAATATTGAAATGACACGATACGCAAACGCTGTAATAAATTTATACAATTTTTTTTTCTTTTTTTTTCTACTTTTCCTTACTGTATTTATATGTATGTACATATATTTTTTGTATGTGTGTATGTGTGTGTGTGTGTGTGTGTGTCAATATATAGTTTTTTCTTTTTGTATTCATATATTTAGAATACTATTAAGTATGAAAATATATAGTAACAAATAAGATGGATTTATGTACAGATACCTATATAAGTATACATATATATATGCATACGTTTTTTTTTCTCTTTTTTAATGCTGTTTTTTTTGTATGTTTTTTTTTCTTTTTTCCTTTTGCTTCTGTATTATGTCTTTTCGTATTTTTGTATATTTTAAAACAACTCAATAAAATTATTTTTAAAAAAATTTAAAAAAAAAAATAAAGGTGTCTAAGTTCTTTAAAACAGCTATTAGGCAGTTTCCAAAACAAATTAGCAAAAGAAGTGCAAAACCTTTAAAGGTTCTGACTGCAGATGGAGTAGGAATGGCCAATTTCCTCATCTCCCAGTTCTCCCACCCTACGTAGAATGCAGCCTTGCAATTTCCTTGTGAGGATCAACTATATAGAGCACAATGTGGGCAATCTCACATCCTCTCTTTCTCCAGAGACAGGCAAAGGAGCCGATATACTTGTCAGCTCCTTGTTCTAAGTCACAATCATTCACTCCACTTTTTGTGGAGCCATCTTCAGTCTGTCATTTCTTCCCTAGAAGTCCAATTATGCTTCATCTTATTGTGGGAATGCTGCCATAATCTTAACATGTTGTATGTACCAGGTCTTCATCATGTTATATCATATATTTGATGCTTTGCACATAACATGCAATGTTAACACAGGAACTATGTTTGTTCACAGATATCAACTGTATTGAGGGTTTGGGACACTGGTGGTTAGGAAGACTGTGGTGATTGTGCTGCATAAAGCATAAAAGAAACAAAAAGGTATGGGGAGAGGATGTCTTCTGCTGCCGCTACTACTCACCTTAAGCTCTCCTCAAAGAATTCCTCTCTCTCAAAAGACTGAATCCTTAAATGGAAGGGTGAATTCGGTAGGCCCATTTTTGCTATAGCTTGAGTGACTGGAGAGCAAGTAGTGGGAAAGAAAAAAAAACAAATGTCTCTGCTTCAACCATATCAAAATAATGTCTGCTTCAAAGATAGTTAACCAATTTGAGACTAAAAAAAGTAAACATAATGATTTCCCTTGTCCAACTCTAGGAGGCAATGCTCATCTCTGTTTTTTAGCTGAGGGAGCTAGCATTGTCCCAATACAGGGGTGTCAAACTCGATTTCACTGAGGGCCGCATCAGGGTTGTGTTTGACCTTGGGGGGCCAGGACGGGTGTGGCCTGGTTGGGCATGGCCAGCTCAATGTCACCCATGTTGAGGGCACCTGTGGCAGCCTGAGTGCTCAGTCAGCGAAAACAGGCTCCCGAGCTCCATTTTCGGCTCCAATGGCCTCTTGCAACCCTCTGCCAGTGAAAACGGAGCTTGGGAGGGCCGCACACAGCCCTCCCGAGCTCTGTTTTCACTGGCAGAGGTGCTGTGGGCCAGTCCTTCACTGTTTCCAGGGTGGCCCTGCGTGCCTGTGGGCTGGATCTGGCCCCCAGGCCTTGAGTTTGACACCCCTGCCCTAATACATTCTGCAATCATGTGGCCAGCATGACTGCACACAAAGGTGCATGGAATACTATTACCTTTCCACCAAAGTGGTACCTGTTTATCCACTCACAATTGCACGCTTTTGAACTGCTAGGTGGACAGGACTAATGAAATATAACATGGACTTAGAGCCCGGATCCTTCAAATCATTCTTTGCTACAGCAGCTGCTTTGAGTAAATGAATGGGTTGTAATACTCTTCGGAGACACAATGTTTGCTCCAGCTGGCATCCATCTCTCGTAGAAATGATAGACACAATCACTCATACAAGAAAAATGTCTAATGATTCATGGCTATTGCATGGTGTGGTGTGTATTCATGTATATGTATGTACGTGTGTGCATGCATTTTCATCCTCCTCCTACAGTATTAGCCCCAGAGAAATTCTGAGAAAGTCTATTGCTATTGCAATTGGAAAAAAGTAAAAGTAAAAATGTAATGCATGATAACCCCTATTAGCTTTATTGATTACTTGTATGGAATGTTGTACAGATTCATACCTTTCTGCAAGGCTTGTTTCCATTTCTTTAAAAAAAAACCCATAGAATTTAAGAATGTAGTGTCCATCATGAAACAAAATATCTTCAAAAATCAGAAGCTGAGTTAAAAGTAAAAGGAGTTGTTCCTAAAGGCATCTGCCTGGCTATTCGGTGATCCTTTGATCTGATGCAACAAGACAGGTTATTCTTACATTTTAAAAATACAACTTGAGACACTGTGCGGTTGAACTGTTCAACTGGAAAGGAGATGGGGGGGGGAGAAAAAAAAACAGAAAAAGACCATGCTGTCATGATGATTTCCCTATTTTATGTTTGTGTGTGCATATCTCTGTGCTTGCATATATTTGTATGTCTATTCATAAGTATTTCTTTTTCACAATGAAAACAGGTCTGTTAAGCATGGCCGTTTCTTTCACTATGAAGAATTAAGATAACTTTCAGCTGCAGCTACTTGTTCTCTGAGATGAGATAAGGGAGTCTCAAGGGTTTGTTGCTATCCGTTTCGCATTCCCTACCTACACATTAACAACTTGTTTGAACAATGTGGGATACTTGATAGTTTCCTTGTCAACGCAAATGTTTCCATTGCACCAATGGAAAGGAGTGACTGGTATTTGATTTTATCTTAAGGTTTCACATCACGGTTTTTTCGACAGTTATGGATTCATTAAGTAGGCTTCGACTCTGGCTCTGAAAAATGCAGTAATATCATTTGGAAAAATATGAATGAAATGAATTTAGAGAATATTTAAACAAATGACTCAAATATGAATCAATGGATAGTTGTATGTTCCCTGGAAAAAAGCTTTTACATTTTTAGTCTTCTGTTTTAAGTTCTACTGGACCAATTCTTTTTCCCCTAGTGAAAAAAGCTTGTTTAAGGAAAGAAGAACAAATCATATAACAGAACGTGTTGGTTTTATGGGCATTATTTCTTGGTAAGATTATTTCTTTGTGTTTCTACCTGAGGTAATAAATATGTGTGACATGAGTGAATATCATTATATAGGGGTTGCCTCACATGATATTAGCCAGAAATCATTTTACCACCCACTTTATTTTTAAAAAAACTGAATAATACACTATAAGAAAAGCTAATTTCAGAATAATTTTTAAGTGTTTTTTTTTAAAGTTCTGAAAACAAGCAAAACCCCTCACTAATTTTACAAGTTAAACCAAATAAAGAGATACATTGACAACCACTTCACTGAGACATTCTCAGGCGATTACATCTAGGTTTCTATTGTCAACCATTTTTACAACAGAGCCACTAGACATTTACATTTTATTCTATGTCTGTAGAAACTTTTTACCAAGGAACAACTGGTATCAGATCTATAATGGCATTCCTTGAAATTTTAGAGCGGTGTTTCAAATACTTATATTAAAGATTACAAAGAAAGGAGGGAAGGGGAGGAAAAGGGAGCCATGGTCATTCAGGAGCAAAGGAAAGACAATATACTTTGCCTGGCCTGAGTAGAATTGAAAAGTGTGAGACATAAGCGTGCAATATACTGGCAGAAAAGCTTGGAAAAGCATGGGTGGCCAGGAAACTTTCCTGGATTCTATGGTCAACATGGACTACTGTTAGATCAACTGGAAGAAAAAAAAAGGAAATTGATGTCCAAGCTGACAGCAACCTGCATGAAATGATCTTAAGGGACAGGGACCAGTGGAGGAGAGGGGAGTGTAACAAGCATATCAATCAATCAGAGTTTAGGATATCATTGATTTGGAGTGAAGCACAGCAGGAAGAGTTTAAGATAGCTCAGGAGAGAAAACAGTACTGTTGAAGCAGACCTTCAAAACCCTGGAAGAAGTTGTATTTGCAATGGATTGGGAGGAGGCAGAATATGATGCTACCTGTTTTTCATTCAGAAAATTTTGAGTGGCCTCTATTGGTGGTGGGAGAAGCATAACGTGTGGATCTGGCCTAAAAGGGCTTAGGTAAATGAATTATAGCTGATGTTAGTGGTGACAGTGAAAGTTCCCTCCAACTCTGATAAAAGTATAAACACTAATAGAAGGAAGTTAAAATACTAGGGAACGGTATCTTTTTGAGAGCCTTATTCTAGTAGTCCTGTTTACTTTAGCACATCTGGTTAATTTCACATAGTTTAAGGTCTCACCAACCAGACAGCATCCAACCTTGAAAGTACCTTTTAAATGTAATGGCTAACAAGCAAGTCTGGACAAATATCAGATTTTAAGTTCAAAGACCCTATGGCCCCAATTCTATTCAGAAGCCACTAAAAGCTATCCATTCCATCTTGTTATCTCCCTTAGGACCATGGATGAGTTTTAACTCCTGCCTCCTCCCCCCCCCCCTTTTTTTAAATAAAAATAAATAAATTGCAGTTGGAATGTTTGTATTGAGCAGAGAACAAAAAGGAAGACAAAGAGATTCAGTTTTAGATTGCAATAAAGAGCAGATGATTACAGTCTATTTCTCCCAAACTATAATTCTACAGTACATGCCTGGGAAACAGGGAGGAGGGGAGCCATCTCTATTAGCTGTTAATAGCAGTAGCACTTAGACTTATATACTGCTTCATAGTGCTTTACAGTCCTCTCTAAGCAGTTTACAGAGTCAGCATATTGCCCCCAATAATCTTGGTCCTCATTTTACCAATCTTGGAAGGCTGAGTCAACTTTGAGCCCATCATAATTGAATTCCTGACTGTGGGCAGAGTTAGCTTGCAATACTACATTCTAACCACAGCACCACCACTGCTCTTGTTAATATACTGTATACCGTATTTTTCGGAGTATAAGACGCACCTTTTTCCTCCCTAAAAGTGGCTGAAAATTTGGGTGCGTCTTATACTTCGAATGTAGCTTTTTTCCAGCCCTAACTAGGTGCTAACAGATCTTCCCAGCTCTTACCTTGCAGGCTTTTTCATTGTTACTCTCTCCAAAGAATATTTTTCCAGCCCTAAGTCTTTGCAGAATTTTTTTTCATTGCTCTACTTGCTCTGAATAAGTTTTTTTCTAGCCCTAACCAGGTGCTAACTATCTTCCCAGCTCTTACTGGCTTGCAGGCTCTTTCATTGTTACTCTCTCAGGAGAAGGTTTTTTTTAAAGTCCTAACCAGGAGATAAAATAATGTGCTGAAGCTGCTCCAAATAAGTTTTTTTCTAGCCCTAACCAGGTGTTAACTATCTTCCCAGCTCTTACTGGCTTGCAGGTTCTTTCATTGTTACTCTCTCAGAAGAAGGTTTTTTTAAGTCCTAACCAGGGGATAAAATAATGTGCTGAAGCTGACCAGACTAAGGATGCTAGCCAGATGAATACCTGGTAGGCAGATTGTTTTCCCCTATTTTCCTCCCCAAAAACTAAGGTGCGTCTTATACTCCGAAAAATACGGTATTTAGAGAGATTTTGAGGGTCTGTTTAAAGGCCTCTGGCTGGCCTTGTCTACATTCTAAGTTAAGCGGGATCTAGCCCAGGTAGTGTTTATATGGAACAACTTTAGGGAATAACAGAGCAGTTAGGCAGAGTGGGAAATTGGGATAGTGAAGGAAAGTCTAGGAAAAAAACAGCTGTAAACCACCTTTATCCTGATGCCAAGTCATCAGAAGCCAAATTCAGTTTTAAAAGACTTTGTTTTTAAGCTAACAAGACCAGGAACTTCATCCTGGATACATACATCTCCTCATCCCTTTTTCCATTCATTTGTTTGCATTCTTTATAATTATAGGTGCACTTCAAAACCTCAGCATTTTTAAGTCTGCTTTTGTGACTAAATTCTCTTCCACAGAGCAGATGGCTGAAGCACTTAATGCAAAATTGTGAATTAGATGATTTTTTTTTGGTGGGGGAATACCACCTATCTTTTCAACATTACACTTTAAAAACAGACACCTTCTCTATATTTTGAATTGCAGGATATCAAATCATGACTTATAAGGCAATGTGACAAGCACAGGTGAACCATCTATGAAGCAATCTACACTGGGAATATAATATTCATAACATTAACATTACTCCATCACCATTCAAGTCAGTATGTTGAAAAAAATTGACTGGATGGTTAGAAAGAAGAAAATGTGTTGCCATGTCTTCTTGTGATTGTTCCCACTATTCCAAGTAAAAATATTCTCCATCTTCTGCATGTTGGGCTATTGGAGATGTAGAATTTGGAGACTTACTCATGGAGGTGCATAGAACATTCTCTACAAGCAAAGAGAGACTGACCCAATATTTTAGTACAGGGAGTGGGAATAGCTGCAGAATAATATGAATCTAGAGTACATAGATAAGGGGCAATTTTAAAAAGCTCATCAATGCAATTTATACTTTCCATTAGAAATCAAGGCATCTGTCAAGTTACAAGCATAAGGAAGAAAATAAAAATTGTATATAATTTTGCAGATAAAATGTCCCATCCATAAAGTGCATCAGCCCTAACCTCATTCAACATCTTTGCTAACAGAGTGGGGGGGGAGAAAAGAAAGAAAGAAAAAAACCTCAAAAGAAAATGCATGAAGTGAAAACGGTTAGGGGGACATTTCATTAATTATACTTTGAAACTGCATGATTTTGAAGATTTATTAGAACAAGAAAACCCCCTAAAGTTCTGAAGACACATTACCATAACATGCCTATAACTCAAGTTGTGCTTAATGAGAGGCACTGCTGTTGCTGCTGCTGCTGCCATGAGGGTTCTTGTCCAATGAGTGATGGCTGCAAAGGAGGTCACATGCATATTCATCAAATTTGGCATGAGATTGTAAACCAGTCTTAATGGGCCATGACAGCAAAGTTGTGCCAGGCAAATGTACTTGCACTTGAGAGAGGGAAAGTGCCCTCCTGGACCATCTGGCAGCCTGCTTGTCTGTTCCATACCTGTAGAAAGCTTCTTTCTTGCAGGATCAAGCCTTGATGGAGAGCTCCTGGCAGATTGCAATCAGTCATGCTCACAGTTCCATTTTGGGTGTGTGTGTGTTTCTGGGAATGAAAAACAGGTCATTATCTAGTAAAGATCAAATCAGAGCTTTCCAGATGCAGAAGAAATTCTGGCAGTGGTTTGTTGAATACGAGGTGATGGAAGCAATGCTGCGGCTGGCTTCCATTGGGTTAAATCCTGCGATCTGATTGGCCAACAAAAGGGAAAACTGAAGTCTCAATAAACACTTTCAAATAATAAAACATTTTCAAAGCACTTTGGCCCTTTGGCCCTCAAATTAATTTTACACCATTGTTTTCCGTCCTGGTACATGTCTCTACAATTCAGTAGACACACACACACACACACACACACACACACACACACACACACACACACACACACACACACACGAACTATCTTTATAAAATAATAGAATGGTTGTAATAAGTGTTTCATTCCTTGGCTTTTGAAAGAGGGTTGTGTTACATGTTTTTGCTGCTCAGACACGTGCTTCAAATCCTTTCGTAGTTTGTCCAACTACAAAAAGGCTCCCATCTTTCTACTTCATCATTGGGCTGCTTCAGAATTTCTCTGGGAGGATTTTCAAGTGTTGTTGCAAGATAGTAGCAGATGCTGCTCCCACCCCACCTCCCTTACCCATCTCTGAAGTACAAGGAACCAAGGAGGCTGTAGGTCACTACACAGCATAGTATAACCTTGGATACTGGTACACATTCCTTTAGAGCTCTGTAGTAAACCTTATTGGGGAAGAATGTCAGAATTCAAGATGTAGTGTTTTGATTTCTCCCTTCCCTTCCCTTCCTCTCTCTCTTCCTCTCTCTTTCTCTTTCTTTCCCTTCCCTTCATATAGGGTATGGTAAATTGTCAATTACAAGATAGGGGATGAGGATCAGTAATAGGATTCACTTACCTTTGCTACCGGTTCAGAGATGTGCGTGTGCATGCTCAGATTGTCCATGATGACATCCGGGCAGGTGGGCGGAGCCTCCCACCCCCACTGCTACCAGTTCACCCGAACAAGGGTGAACTGGTAGCAACCCACCACTGATGAGAGTTCTCTCTCATTCCATCTTATTGGATAAAAAGCTACATAAAAATGGAGTTAAATTTAAATTCATAAACACCATTAACTTTTTTCTTAAGAAGAACAAAGTTATACCAAAAGGACATGGGAAGAATGCTAAAAAATCCCCATTCAATTCAGCATTTTGTTATACAGTGGCCAACTTCCTAATGACTATCATCATACAGGAGCATGAATGTCTATTTCCAAGGCCCTAGCAACTGATATGTTGGCTTTATTCCAGAAGTGATAAACAGTCATCACAATTAGTAGCCCTTGATGGCTCAATCCTCTTGGAATTTCTCCAGTCTTCTTTTAAAACCATGTAAAGCAGTGCCAAAACTGGCCCACATTTAAGGAGGAAACCAGGAATATGTGGGAAAATAATTCTAGGTAGCCGGGTCACTAATTAATAATGTACAGCATGGTATTTCTTTTCCTCTAAGTGAGATAAAATAAAAATTTGGGACGGCTGGAGGAGGAAGAGTTTATTAGGAGATACTTGTACCAAGTAATGCTGCGGTTCCCAAAATGGCCTCCAAAGATGCCAAGATGCCTGCAGGATACTTCCTCTGCACTTTCTATTTAAAAAAAATGTTTTCAATAGTTTTCCAAGTTTTGTGACAATAGCTACTAGAGGTGTTAAAAAAACTCTAGATTTCCTCCCCCCAAGTAAATTTAATTGCCTCTTTGATTGACCTATTAAACACCAAATCTGCTCTGTTCAAAACATGCTTGAGGGTTTTTTTCTTTCCTGTTTTTTTCTGTTTGGTGGGGTATAAAACTGTAATAATAACTGCAAAATAGTAGAAGCAAAGGGATAAGGTTTATTTGCCCCCAGTGGGTGGATGTTAACAAATTCCAACACTGTAATATTTAATATTTGAAGAACTACAATTTCCTGGGTCCCCTCTCACCACCATCCCACCCCACAGGATCACTCAGTAGGGCATATTTGTTCCTACAGATTGTGTTGTATCCAGGCAAGAACCAGAAAGGGGCCACTTCCATGGGCAAAATCGAGTCACTTTCCCAGTGTCTGATATTGATCACTGAACTTGAACATATAAATTAAGCTGCAAATATGTTTTAAAGAAAGAGTGTTAAAACTTGAGCTTTAGCATGATTATTCTGGGATACACATGCAAAACCTCTGAGGTACCTATGTAAGATGAGTAGCAGACAAATGGGAGATAAAATAGCACTGATATTAAATTTTGTAGAATTCCTGATTTGTGAAATACAAAGTACCTATGTACATGTAGAGTACAAGAATGAGGTAAACCAGTTTTTCATATAATGAAAACAATTCACTCCTTCCGAATCATGAAAGGTGTTTTGGCTCCTCTTTGTGAGACATATAAACCTCTCTTTTGATACAGGTTGCTTTTCAACTTATCTGGAGACATTTCAAATGAGCCTCTGCCATTCACAATCTTCTCACTTGTCTTATTCGCTCACATTTTTTGCTGGCAGCTGGATTATAGTTGTCTGCGTGGACATGAGCGTTGTCGTTCTTCCTGAATTTATGCTTCATAACCCCAAATTCCACAAATTATCTGCTTAGAAGGGTCTAAACATGAAGGCAAGCCCTGAGTTCTGATAAAAGCAAGAGGTCATAAGAGCTGCTGAATGAAGAATTGCACCTGGAACACACATTGCTAGGAAGCAATTATGCTTGGATTTTCACAGGAAGTCCTGCATTTTGATTTGTCCCCTTCCCTCAGGTTACACATTATGGATTGTGACTGTATTTATCCTGACTTTGGAATGCTCACATGACACTAGAAGCAGGTGACGCTTGGGGCAAGGATAAACCAACCATATTTTGCCATCAGTACCAAAAACAAAGTCAAATATGTTCCTGTCAAAGACTATCATTTGGCAACCAACTAGGACTGGAAATGTGCTGATTAACTAAAACCTGAATGTGTATCTTTACTCTGAGATTTATCACCCTTGGAATACATCCATTGAACTGAACGGAACTAAAGTTAATTACCTAAATCCTAGTTAATTTAAGCTTCTTCAATCTGTCCCAAATGTACTCTTCCTGCTAAATTGCAACTCATCCCTTGGGAGTAACTCCAAGTTCCGGAATACTTTTGGACTTTCTGTTCCTTACTTTTAAGGAAGAGATCATTCTTGAACATCTTAGCTGGGTTTCAGCTCAGCATGGTGTGTATGCCCACCTCATTTTTCACTAGGAACAGTGAATGGAGCATGATTGAAGCAATATGTTTACATTTATGGAACATGCTGTGCAGCTTTGAGCAAAGTGGGAATTTACTGTAAAAATTAATTCAGCAGGTGAAAATATTTCTGTCGGAAGGAACAATATTTCTACAGCAGAGGCAGATGTGCGGTAGGGAGGGAAGAATGAACTCAATGAAAGCACTCTCAACCATCTGAGTTGGTTCCCCAGGATGGCAAGACTAGCTTTGAGATGCCACCATTTAAAGGTCAGAAAAGAAGTTCTGTGACATTCAAACCTTTAATAGCTAACAGCCACATTTGACAATAATATTTTCCTCTCATTGCCATTTACTGCTCAGTTACCTGTTTATGGCAGTCTGACTTCAGCAGTAACCCAATCTAGTTTATTTTAGGGGTGGGAATCAAGGCTCAGTCTTCGTATGTCCACAGCCTTTTGGTGATTATGCCAAAAATGTTTCAAGTTGCATGTTAGGCCCCTGCTGAGATTAGTTATTATAATATCAGTTTACTCCAAACAGGACTAATAGAATGACTTGAGTATCAGAGGTGACATAAAGTTGAACCCATTTTGGGGAACCCTGTCTGTTTCCTGCTGCTTCCTGTCCCACAGATTTGGCCCCTCAAATGAAGAACATCACCCCAAGCAGCAGGGAAGCCCCTCTTAACTATCGTAAGCAGCACTTTGTTTCTGTCACGCTCGACCGGGTAGAAAGTGCATTCCCCCCAAAAAAAGAATCCATCTCCTCAGCCAGCCACATTCATTTTAGGAAACCTCTTAAAAGAGTTGAAAAGATCTGTCCCTTTACACAGGATCGTTGCAGAATAGCTATTTTAGTCAGGGTTCAAGACAGAGGAGAATGAAACCGAAGGACCATCCTATGTTGACACTGAGAAATGAGGCTACAAACGTCTCTGTGGATATGCATGAATGAGTGAACCACAGTGCTGCATAATGCAAGAGACCCTTGAAGAACATTTGAAAAGGTATGTGGTGGGGTGGGGTGCAGTGATGAATAGATAACCACTCTTTTAATCCTTCTCTTCTATGTTGGTTAGTTGCTTCCTTGCTGGCTTTGTTTATGGTGGAGGATATGCCATTTTATGGTTACCAATCTCTGGCAAAAGCAAAAAATTTTTTTTAAAAAAATAAACCTTTTTTTAAAATAAAAACTAAACAGGTAAAGCAATAATATACCCTTTTGTAATCATGTACATTAAATACTGCAGCATTTGTTTTGTTCATTCACTCAATGAATTCAACAAAGTTTACATTTGTGTAAGTATGCCTCTTAAAGGTAAACATTACATTGGACTAATTCTGAAAACAATCTGATTCAGATAGCAATAGCAATAGCACTTAGACTTATATACCGCTTCATAGAGCTTTACAGCCCTCTCTAAGTAGTTTACAGAGTCAGCATATTGCCCCCAACAATCTGGGTCCTCATTTTACCGACCTCTGAAGGATGGAAGGCTGAGTCAACCTTGAGCCGGTGAGATTTGAACAGCTGAACTGCTGAACTAGCAGTAGCTTGCAGTGCTGCATTTAACCACTGTGCCACCTCGGCTCTTGTAGATAGATAGATTCAGTAACTGTCTGAATTGTAGTAGGGTTCCTCTGAAATGTACTGAATCCAAAACTGGAACCCTTCTGAAGTTCTGTTGGTATCTCACTCATTCATCAGGATACCTAGACAGAGACTGGGTGTGTGTAACAATGGACTCAGGTCCAGCTATGGCTGAGAGGATGTAACCTGTGAGAATGTTAGATTCTCTATACCCAGTAAATTATTCCAAAAGGACTCTCTTGGGATAATTCATTGAATAACTGCAGTGGCATCCAAAAAAGAACCATCTATTATCTAGAGCCACGGTGGTGCTGTGGTTAGAGTGCAGTATTGCAGGCTACTTCTGCTGCCTGCCGGCTGCCTGCCTGCAATTTGGCAGTTCAAATCTCACCAGGCTCAAGGTTGACTCAGCCTTCCATCCTTCCGAGGTGGGTAAAATGAGGACCCAAATTGTTGGGGGCAATATGCTGATTCTGTAAAACCGCTTAGGGCTGTAAAGCGGCATATAAGTCTAAGTGCCATTGCTATGGCTATTTTAGAGTTCAATGTACCTCATTTGCTCTCATTCTCAGAGCAGGAAGGGTAAGTTTGGATCAAGTCCTGAAAGACTGAAAATCACAAGAATCCAACTCCAACGTTTGAGACCTGGATAGACACCATGGCACCAGGTATTAATGGTAGCTTCCAAAACTGTCAGAGTTACGCAATAAATCAGAAGCTTCAAAAGATAACTGCATTTTGCTGATTCAAATAACTTCTTTATAAGTAGAATAAAACATTAACAATACCACACTTTGTTTCAGATCACATGTTGAGATGTTTTCACAGCAAGCTTTAATGGTGGACAGACTAAACCACACCCTTCTTCTTGCTAAGTTTCTGGACATGCTCAAATAACACTTCAGCCAGATTGGCTGACTCAATCACATGGCTCTCCCAGTCATGAATATTCCAACACTCCTCCCTTCATTACTGGGAGAGACATCAGACCTATTGGATTTAAATATTTCCCATGATTCACATTACCCAATGGTTTGGTCATCATGTCTGCTAAATTATCCTCTGAAGAACAATGATGTAAACGTATCAATTTTTCTTTTACAGCTTCCCTGACATTACAATACTTAATGTCCACATGTTTACTTCTGTTCTTCACTCTGTCACCTGTTGCCATTTTTATACAGGCAGCATTATCTTCATAAACAATAACAGCTTCATTTACATTTACATTTAAATCTTGTAACAACTGTACATACCAAACTACTTCAGAACATAACTCAGACAATGCAATAAACTCTGCTTCAGCAGTTGAAATAGCAACCGTTGTTTGTTTTCTGGACTTCCAACCAATTAAAGCCCCTCCAAACATTATTACAATTCCAGAATTAGACTTTCTGGTTTTTACATCATTTGCATAATCACTATCAACGTAACATTTCAATTTTAATTCTTCAGTGACCTGTATTTGAAGACCCAAATTCACAGTTCCCTTCAAATACCTGAGAATTCTTTTCACACCCATCCAATGCAACTTTGTAGGTGTAGCAGTAAAGCGACTTAAGATGCTCACTGCACAAGCTATGTCTGGTCTGGACCACTGTGACAGATATAACAGACTCCCTATTGCAGAGTGATATATCTCCTGATCACAGGCTTCACTTTTGTCCTCACCCAAACTATTGTAAAAATCTGTGCTCATAGGTGTAGGAGCAATATTACAATCTTTCATGTTATACTTCTCTAATAATTGTTCAATTTTTCTCCTTTGACTGAGAATATAACCACCTTTTTCAGTTTTTTGTATCTCTACACCGAGATAATTCTTTATTTCTCCCAAATTCTTTAATTCAAATTTCTTTTCTAACTTATTAGCAAATTCTTTAACTTGTGATGCATCCTTTGCAATGAAACAAAGATCATCCACAAATGCTAATAGTAGACAATTCCCACCTTGTAACTTTCCAGTGTATATGCAACCATCAGCTTTGCAACTCTTGAACCCAAGACCTTTCAATGCAGTATCTAAACAGATATTCCAATTTCTGGCTGACTGCTTCAGCCCATAAATGGCCTTGTTCAATTTATACACCATGTTAGGCTTTTTATTTTCATACCCTGGCGCTTGAACCATATAAATTTCTTCCTCTAATTCAGCATTGAGAAATGCAGTGGTTATATCAAAATGCCAAATTCTATGCCTGTATGCTGATGCTAATGCCAGTGCTAGTCTTATGCTCTCACCTTTTACAGTTGGCGCGAACACCTCATCATAGTGCACATTTTTTAATTGAGAAAAACCTTGTGCCACCAACCTTGCCTTATACTGTACTTCATTATTGGGTAATACCTTTTTCTTGCATACCCACTTACATCCTACAGCTTTCGTACCCTGTGGCAAAGTCATAGATGTGAACACTTCATGATCGCCCATGGATTTCATCTCTTTATCCATGGCTTCCTTCCACTTTTCTTGTTCAACTTTTGGTAATGCCAATACTTCCTTATAGTTTCTTGGCTCATACCACACATTACACACTTTAACTTTACTGGCAGAATACCTGTCTGGCGGAACCCCTCTGTTCCTACGCTCTGACCTACGTGGCATTGCCTGTACTTGTGTTTCAAGCTTTTCTGGCTTCATATCTTGTTCAGACTCTCCTCCCTGAACATTGACACCTTCAGTAAATGATTCACCATCATTACATGAGTTATTGTCACTAAGTGGATCACCGTCGCTAAGTGGATCACCGTCACTAAGTGAGACATTTTCAGAATTTGCATCAATTCTGTTCCAATTTTGTTCTGCAAAACTAGCAGACCTTGAAATCACTATCCTTTTACTTCCATTGCTAAAGCGATACCCTTTTGAGCCTGGCTCATAGCCCACAAATCTGAGCTTTCTAGCCTTTTGTTGTCCCTTTCTTCTGATTGCCTTTGGAATATGTACCCAGGCAGTACTTCCAAATATTTTTAAATGTGCTAGAGAAGGCTTTCTCCCATATAGCATTGCATATGGAGTATTATTGATGGATGAACTCCACAACCTATTTACTAAATAATTGGCAGTCAGTATGGCTTCACCCCAATATGACCTGCTCATACCAGAATCCTCCAGTAATGAGTCTTTCATTGTTTGCAAAACACCATTCCTCTTTTCAGCCACTCCGTTCTCCCCCGGTGTGTAAGGATTTGTGCGCCTATGTCTTATTCCCAATTGTCTCAACCATTGTTGAAAATTTGTTGACATAAATTCAGAACCTCTGTCAGTTTGCAACTGACATACCTGTTGTTTGTACCTTCTCTCTACAAAACTTAACCATTGCTTAAATTGCTGTAGCACCTCTGTTTTACTCTTAAGTAAGTAGCAAAACCCAAACCTGCTGTAGTCATCCACAATGACTAGCGCATACTTTGCTCCTCCCAAACTGGCTTGCATAGGCCCAATTAAATCAGCATGCACCAGTTCTAGAGCTTTTGTGGTTTGTCTTGTGCTAAACTTGCTAACTGGGAATGCTTTGGATTTCGATGCTTTGCATACTGCACAATCCAAATATGCCTTACATCCCTTCAAATCTAATCCTTCTGCAAATTCTTTCATTTGTTGAACAACCTTAAAATTAGCATGACCAAGTCGTCTGTGCAGAAGATGAACACATGAATTGTGTTCTGCTACATTTTTAAATATCTGGGAACAATGTGGCACCTTTTGTCCCTGCAATACATAAAGATTATCCTCTTTTATGCCCTGTGCACAAACATTCCCATTTCTTTGGATGATACACTTCCCATTAACAAATGTGGTTTCATAACCTTGCTTGTCTAAACTAGACACACTTAACAAATTATGCTCCATTTCAGGTACACATAACACATCAGTAAACCTGGATTCCAAATATGGAATTTGCACATCGCCTCTTCCAATGATTTTAGCCTTTTGACCATTGGCTAAGGCTACTTCTTCATGGTTTCCTGGGAAAAATCTGGAAAATAAGTCAGAATTATTAACAATTGTTTGACTAGCCCCACTGTCAATCAACCATTTGTCTCTATTGTTATTATAACAAACTTTTGCAACTGCAATCTGTCCTTGCAAATAATGTCTCTTGTCTTGCATATTTCTTCTCTGTGCACAGCTTTTCTGCAGATGATTGGTTTCTCCACAAATGAAACATGCTTTTTTAACTTGCTTGAAGAATTGTTGCTGTGTAACTTGATCTCTCCTGCCTCTGCTTTCCTCTTGTCTGCAGACACCTCGGCTGTTGCTAGAGATAGGCAGCTTGTGGAAAATTTTGCTGGAGACTTGCTGTAAGTTTCCACTGTACTCCTTGTTGGGCCCCCGCCTGTGGAATTTTCCATCAGCATGGCTGAAAAGCCTTTTCTCATATTCATTCAATAAACACGATTTCAAAGCCTCCAAATTCAAATCTGCTTCTGGCTTACTTTCAAAAATAGCTGACACAGTCTCCCAGCTCTGATCCAAACTATTTAACACTAATAAAACCTTTTGGGACTCTGGAAACTTTACTCCACGTTGCTCCAATTCTAGAAAATTAGACTGCATTTTCATTAAATGATCTTCCATAGAATCTCCTGTCTGCAAACTCATTCTGAAAAGCTTTCTTGAAAGTTGGACCACATTACACGCAGAAACATTGACATGTACTGCTTTCAATTTCTGCCATATTTCTTTTGCAGACTTTAATTCAGCTACATTTAAGAATTGATCATCCCCCAGACTTAAGAGAAGATAAGCCATAGCTTTGTCATGAGCCTTTTGATCTGCTGCTCCAAGCACTTGTGGGGGGTCTGCTACGATGTCCCATAATTCTTTTGCTTTCAAAAAACATTCCATTTTTGCAGCCCAAATTAAATAATTTTTCTTCCCCAATTTAGGTATTGGACTGTCTTTAAATTCCATAGCAGCAGCCATCCTGCTTTATTTTTCTTCTCTGCCTGTTCCTTTAACAACACAGACAGCTTCTTATCAGCTTTAAATTACAATGCAGTTTTTAACTTTACTTCTTGAGCGATTCCTGGGCCCATAACCTGTCAGAGTTACGCAATAAATCAGAAGCTTCAAAAGATAACTGCATTTTGCTGATTCAAATAACTTCTTTATAAGTAGAATAAAACATTAACAATACCACACTTTGTTTCAGATCACATGTTGAGATGTTTTCACAGCAAGCTTTAATGGTGGACAGACTAAACCACACCCTTCTTCTTGCTAAGTTTCTGGACATGCTCAAATAACACTTCAGCCAGATTGGCTGACTCAATCACATGGCTCTCCCAGTCATGAATATTCCAACAAAAATCTGTTTTTCTGGCCTTTTGACAGTATCATCATAGTCTCATCCCTGGTATTCTGAAGAAGAAAACAGATGAAAACTGAAGCATAAGACGTCAAACAGTTGAGAAAAAAGACAAGATCCCCAAATTCTCCTTTAAGCTCCAGCCCAATTCAGAAGTATGAATCCACCCACTTTGGAATCCTGATCATCTTTGAATAGAATAGTTGACATGATAGCAGTGTTCCAATATTTCAGCGATTGCCATAAAGAAGAGGGAGACAAGCTATTCACCAAAGCAGCTGAAGGCAGGGCAAGAAGCAATGGATGGAAAATAATCAAGGAGAGAAGCAACCAAGAATTAAGGAGAAATTTCCTGACAGTTACAACAATTAATCAGTGGAATGACTTGGATGCTCCAAAACTGGAAGTTTTTAACAAGAGATTGGACAACCATTTGTCTGAAATGGTACAGGGTTTCCTGCCTGAGCAGGGGGTTGGACTAGAAGCCCTCCAAGGTCCCTTCCAAATCTGTTATTTGGTTATTCAATTCTTGGCTGCCAAAAATTTGCCCACTACCTCTCATCTAGAAGAAAAAAACTTGTTTTATTAACTTTTTTTTTCCATAGGAGGCAGTATTGTATTATTTTGAATTTGCAAGTGTCTTTTGCATTTATACTAGCAAATTAGCATTTCACACTTGGCATGGATAGAGTTAATATACATCCAAAGTTAGCACTGAGAAGAATGGAAGATAATCAGCAGTAACACCCAAGACAGCAGAGGTGACTTAAAGTTTAGCAAGCTTGAAAGAGAGTTTACTGTCTCCTAATGCTTTTGTATTCCAACAAAACTGGCTCATGTAAAACCAACATTGGCCAGCAATAGTGGGAATACATTTCAGTCACCCTTTAACAGCACTTTTTATTTCCATCATACTTGACCACAGCAGGCTGCAACCGGGCAGAGAACATTCCTTTGAAAAAAGCGAGCAGACAATTCAACAATTGTGGATTTACTGTGTGAAAATCAGCATTTTAAGGGCTTCTGAAAATGTTGCAATGAATGCTCTTTCCCCCATTCTCTTTCACAGCTTGACTCTCATCTTGTAAAACTGTTAATGCTAAATAATTCAAAAGCTTTTCTATAGAACTTAAAATTAGGCTGTTTCGAGCACAGCTAGCTTGTTGTTCGTTTTCATCTGTATGTTGGTTGCTAAAGCCAAACATGAAATGAATGCATTTTTTTTCCCAAAGTTGGAAAGGGGGAAAAGTTAAGGAACATCAAAGTTGTTCCTCTTAGAAAAAAATCAGTAATACTAAAAGATGGAATACCCCTCGAAATGCTGTTGTGGATGTGTGGAACGCACCTGTTGCACATTGTAGGGATATGCCTAGTAATAATTCATTATCAGGGTTCTTTCCTCCCAGTACCTCTCTGCACTTCTCCACATATGAAATTAGTCAGACTTGCATAGAAAATGCTTAAAGAGGTCTACATTTAGATAGAAACACAGCTGTCAAAGATGTGTCAGCTACACAGAAGAAAACAGGGTTCCCTTTTGAGGTTAATAGTGGGCTGCCTCAGAAATGTGGTCTCTGCTTTTCATGACAAGATAGACTACCTGGTAGAGGAGTAAAAAGGTATCCTCAGTGACTATCCTATTCTCCCCACACAATTTGAGGGATGTTTTCCCCCCAATGACTAGCTGATTTCTGGAATATTGTCTTTCTTTAGACCCCTGTTAAAGTTTGCATAGTGTTCTGTTCTAGAATATACTCTTTTTTTCCCTCTTCTGTTTATGACCCTGTAATCCCTTGTATAGGAGTGGAATCAGGATGACTGAATGGAGCTAAGCATTTACAGGCTGGATGCCCTTCCTGACACCTACATGGAGTTTGCAGCAGATATTTTCTCTTTGCGCCCTGATAGAAAAACATCTGCCGCTACCTAGGATTGAACTCTCAGTCTTCTGAGTGTGAGGTGAGCATCTTCATCTCTAGGCTAGGCCGCTCATTCTAGAATATACCCTAAGAGGGAAATTCTGATACTGTATGTATATGTATATGTATATGTATAGTATATGTATATGCATATATTGTATATGTATGTATATTCACACATCAAGAATGCTGTAGTTCAGTGTTTCCCTAAAAGTTCTCTCTCTCTCTCTCTCTCTCTCTCTCTCTCTCTCTCTCTCTCTCTCTCTCTCTCTCTCTCTCTCTCTCTCTCTCTCTCTCTCTCTCTGTGTGTGTGTGTGTGTGTGTGTGTGTGTGTGTGTGTGTGTGTCCTCACCTGAAGTATTATATTACAGGAGTATTAGATTGCTTTTATTTTTCCTTCACTAAACTGCACCTACACCGTGTCAGCCTATCCAATGTTCTCACTAGAAGTCTTTTTCCAGCACTACTCAGTACTAGAAATACCAGCTTGGTATTATAGCAATAGCAATAGCACTTTACTTATATACCGCTTCATAGTGCTTTACAGCCCTCTCTAAGCGGTTTACAGAGTCAGCATATTGCCCCCAACAATCTGGGTCCTCATTTTACCGACCTCGGAAGGATGGAAGGCTGAGTCAACCTTGAGCCTAGTGAGATTTGAACAGCTGAACTGCTGAACTAGCAGTCAGCCTGCAGTCACAGCATTTAACCACTGCACCACTTCAGCTCTGGGAATTCTGGGAGTTGAAGTCCAGACATCTTCAACTTGCCAAGGTTGGGAAACACTGATCTAGAGCCATGGTAGCGCTGTGGTTAGAGTGCAGTATTGCAGGCTACTTCTGCTGCCTGCCGGCACCAGAAGGCCTTGAGTACTAGTCCTGCCTTAGAAGCAAAGCCAGTTGGTGACACTGAACCAGTCACTCTTCTCAGCCCTCAGAAGGAGTCAAAGGCAAACCATTTCCGAAATACCTTGCCAAGAAAACTGCAGGGACTTGTCAAGAAATCAGGATGGATTAAAAAGCAGTATATATACATACAAAGGTATATAAATCTTAATTAATTTCAGTTGAGTTTAAGTTGCAATTCTTAAATCAGAAATAAATGCTTGTCAGGTTATCTTCTCTATTTTCCGTGTGTGTCTGTGTGTGTGTGTGTGTGTGTGTGTATGTGTGTGTGTGTGTGTGTGTGTGTGTGTATTCAAACTTACAAAGAACTGATAAATAAAGGGAGACTAGTATAGATCTATTTCGCTCTCATCCTCTAGCCATACACTTCAAGGATTTGAACTTGGCCTACTTGCCTTGTTAGGTAGTGCTTTTACCCTCTAAGCCACAAGTTCTCCTCCCTTATCAGCTGAGCCAGGGGAAAGATTAAATGTTTTTCTGTTGAGTCACCTGGTATACCCAAATATGGGAGGGAGCATACTGCTTCCTTCCTTCCTTCCTTCCTTCCTTCCTTCCTTCCTTCCTTCCTTCCTTCCTTCCTTCCTTCCTTCCTTCCTATATATATATAGGAAGAGAGCAAAATAGCTCGAAATAGATCTATAATAGTCTCCCGTTATTTTCATTTATCAGCAAAAAATGTTACACATACAGACAATATAGTTTGTCGGCTATAAAAAAAACTGCCTGGATGGCCCCAGGAGGGGCGGAAAGGCAAAAGGAAGCTGTGATGTTTCCTTCCATACACCAGGATGACTCGACAGAAAAAAAACATATATAACCCTTTCCTGGTGAAGAGCTGATAGGGAAGAGAACCTGGCCTAGAGGTTAACACTTCTGCCTTACAAGCAGACTGTCCAGGTTCAAATCCCACTACGGGTATGGCTATCTGACAAGAGCAAAATAGCTCGAAATAGATCTATAATAGTCTCCCTTTATTTTCATTTATCAGCAAAAAATGTTACACACACACATACATACATACACACACACACACACACACACACACACACACACAATATTAAAAAAACCCCAAAACTTCATACTACAAAGTTCTTAAAATGATGACACTCAGGAAACAGGACCTTTACTGAAAGGACAGGAGCACACTTACTGTGTTCGGTGTTATGATGTATTTGTTCTCTGTAAGCTCAACCCTATATTTACAATGACAGTGGAAGGTTGCCAGCCAGGGCTTTATTTTGTGGCTTGAACACAAGCTTATGCTTTTTCAATTTCCCATTCTGAGCTGTGCTTGTCTCTGTTTGAGGAATATGGAATCTATCACATAATGTACATGTCAAGGCCTGCCATAAGAATGATGGAGTTCCATAGTGCGTCTCCTGGCAAGCATCTTAATGGAGGTTAAGGTTTAACGTACAGAGAGAGACTTTTCTTTAGTTTTAGCAGCACAAGCAATGCATTTGTAAAACTCTTCCAACAATACTGGGAGCGTTACATATCCCCCATCCCTAGGCCAAGATCCATAGAGGGAGATGTGTGTCCAGGAGAGAGAACAAGGCAGAAAGCCAAAGCTCTGCTTGTTCTTTCACTGCAGTTCTTCCCACTGTGGAACAGGCTGCCTTCTGTGCAGTTTTAAAAGTGTGGTCTGTTCAGCTGTATAAAAAAGTTGAGGGACCACTGCAGCTGTATACACAGTTTGCTCCCATGCATACATATATGTTTTAGGCTAAGCCACCCCATGGCCTAGGTTTTCTTGGATAATTTTCTCACCTGCTAGCTAAATTCAAGCACCCCGTTATCCCATCTGTTTCCGTCTACAGCATCCTTGGACTTTTCAGAACCGTCTTTCATTATTTTGTGCCGGTGATCAACAAAGTCAATGGATAGCAGTCTTAAAGAACTGAGAGCACTAATATATATTTTATATTTTTATTAAAGATTTTTTTAAAAAAAGGAAAATAAAAATGAGCCGCAAGAAATATGAAGTAAGAAAGAAAACAAAGAAGTCTAAAGGTGCCCAAAAAAAAGGTTTTGTTTTGTTTTAAAAGTAAAAGAAAAATAGAACAGAAAGTAAAATGATACAAAGAAGTAGCTTCTGATCTTCTTTACTGCAAATATAAGTACAATTATAAATTTTCCTCTGATTCTATGATTGCAGCATAACTCTTCTCTCTGTAATCTATCCTAATCATCGAAACCATAAATCATAAGTTCGTTTTTTCTGTTTCATGCAAAAAGGCCATAAAGGTTTTCCAGTCATAGGTAAATGTAGATACCGTCTCTTCTCTGATCAAAGAAGTTAATTTAGCCATTCAGCAAATTCCATCTTCTTCACCAACCACTCCTTCTTGAGGGCAATGCCAAATCTTTCCTTCTTTATACATACAATCAATCTGCTAAACAACTAATACCCACAACACTGTCAATATCTCCTAAGACCGCATTACTATTATTTTTCTTTTCCTTCCTAGTGCCTATCTCTTCCCACTTATGTCTATAACCATGTTGCTTGTATCTTTACAATTTATATTATTTTATTTGCTTCCTAGTACGATTTGATTGCTTATTAGTAAACTATGACTATCACTAAGTGTTATATCTTATGATTCTTGATGAATGTATTTTATTTTTCTTTATGTACACTGAGAACATATGCACCAAAGACAAATTCCTTGTGTGTCCAATCACACTTGGCCAATAAAGAATTCAATTCAATTCAATTCAATTCAATAATCTTGCTGATAATCTTATGTACAAAAACAATGTTCCGTGCCTTTTTTCAATTGTTTGTTGATCAATCCCAAAATAAAAACCTCTGACCTCGGTTGTATATTAATCTTTAAAATAGTCTGAATCAGTGTGTGTAATGGATCTAAATCCAGAAATTTCTAGTTTGTTAAACATCCACAAAACATCCACATAAAATGTCCCTCGTTGTTCACATTTCCAGCATAAAGTTGAAGCACCTTTATACATTCTAGATATTTTTTCTAGTACATATACTAATGGTACATTGTTTTATAAAAATTCTCCTTAACTATATATAGCATAGTGTAATTGTCAATCCTTTCAGCTACCTATTTTGCCATTGTTGTAGTTTTATATTATAGCTAGTTTTTAGTTCACTTATCATACATTCTTTCAATTGTTCGTTTCGATTTCAAAAAACTTTATACACTTTTGCAATTATATGTTCATCATTTGTACATAATTCTATTTCAAATTCAGTTTTACAGTCTTCAAAATTGTATATTCTTTTGTCTACTTTAAATCTTTCTAATAACTATATATATAAATTGACAACTATAACTCTCTGCCACGAAAATTCTAGTAATCTCACAATAAATTGGGAAATTGTGTTTGCTTATTATTTCTCATCTATAAAATACATGAGGGCAAGAAAGGTTTGGAACACAACCTGGGTTTGTATCTGTTCCATATTCTCAGTATGACCTACAGTATCTAACTTAAATTATTTTTAAATTCACATTAATCTTGTACCACAAATATTCATGCCACCTAAATCTCAGGTTCTATTCTTCTAACTCCAAAAGCCTTTTATTTCTCAGCAACACCCACTATTTCTTCAAAATCAAACAGGAAACTGCAAAATGCCATTTTAAATCAGGTAAATCCATTCCTCCTATTTCCTTTGCATAAGGTGACCAGACGTCCCGATTTTGGCGGGACAGACCCGCTTTTTCATCATTTGTCCCGCGTCCCGCCCGTCCTCTAAAAAGTCCCGATTTTTTGAAAGAATGCACGACTAGGGCATTCTTTCAAAAAATCGGCCTGAAAGGGCGGCGTGCGAGATTGGGGGGAGGAGTTAAACTTTCGGTGGGCACTGGAGGGCGGTGAAGAGGCGCCTGATGCAGCCCCGCCCTCTCGAAACGGCCAGCGTCGCGGTGGGCGGGGCGGCCCGAGGGAAGGAATTGCATCCAAGATGGCCCTCGGGCCGACGCTGGCTCAGCCGGCCGGGGCCGCCGCCGCAGCCTTCCCGCCGCTGGGGCAGCCGGGACTGGGGGCCCAGCCGCAGGGGCAGCAGCAGCAGGCCTCTCAGCTCGGGCCGGCCGTGGGCGGCGTTGGCGGCGGGCGGGCGTCCCGCGTTGTTGACTCCTCCGGCGGCGGCTGGAAGCTGGGGGGAGGGGGAAGGGAGGCTGCTCCTCCTCTCCTTCCCCCGCCCCATCCCTAGCCCCGCCCTCGGAGGCGCCGCTGCTGTGAGCTTACGAGCGGCGCAAACAGCCCTTCCTCATCCCCCTCCCCTTTCTTCCCCCCGTCGCCTCGCTGCCGCCGTTGCCCTGGGGCCGGGCGGGCAACCAGGAGACCGCGGCGCTTGGATGCTTGGAGCAGGTAAGCTGCCGGCTGCCTCCTTTCCCCGTCTCCCGCCTCCCGTTCGTTGCTTGCCAGCCCGGCCGAAGGGGAGGCGGGAGGCGAGGAAAGGCCTCCCGAAGGGGAGGCAGGCTCCCGAAGGGCTGCCGGCTCCCGGAGCCGGCAGCCCTTCGGGAGCCCGCCTCCCTTTCGGGAGGCCTTTCCTCGCCTCCCGCCTCCCCTTCGGCCGGGCTGGCAAGCAACGAACGGGAGGCGGGAGACGGGGAAAGGAGGCAGCCAGCAGCTTACCTGTCGCGAGCTCCAGGCATCCAAGCGCCCTCCCGCCTCCCCCCCACCCCACCTCACCTGGACGCCGACATTTGCTGTTTTGCCCTCTGCGCATGCGCAGCGTTCTGCGCATGCGCAGAGGGCAAAACAAATGTCGGCGCCCAGGCGCCCCCCCCGTCCTGCTTAAAAATAAAAAAATCTGGTCACTTTGCCTTTGCATCTTGTAACACCTTATATTTAACTCAGGGTTTTTTCCTGCCACATTAATTTAGATACGTCCTTTACCAGTGTTTAAATGGTACGTGAGTTGACAAAACTGAAACAAAAATATCACTCTAGGTAAAACATTCATTTTTATCACAGAAATTCTCAACGACATTTGAATTTCTCTCACCTTAACATGTCTTTTTAAAAAAAAGTTCATTCTATGTCTTAACATACTTACTTAGAAACAACATACAATGCATATTTGTCATAGTATTACCCAGATATTTTACCTTCTCAATCATAAAACCCATTTTATTCATCAATTCTCTTTAATCTTCTATTTTCATATTTTTGTTAACATCTTCATCTCCTGTTTATTAAAATTGAAAGCTAATCCACCACACTCTTTTAATTTGTTTAGAAACATTTAATTGCTTTTAAAGGATCCCAAAAAACTAACACCAAGTCAACTGCAAAAACCTTAACTTAAAATGTCCCAAAGGTGCTTTTTTCAAAAGACTTTGTTTTCCTTTGAAGACGTTTCACTTCTCATCCAAGAAGCTTCTTCAGTTCTGACTGAATGGTGGGGGAATGAAAGGATTTATATTCCTTTCAGTCATCTGATGGCTTGTTTTTCATTATGTTGCTCCAAATGTTCCAAAATGTCCAACACATTTAATTGCCAACTGCCAAAATATCTACCATATTTTTCGGAGTATAAGACGCACCTTAGTTTTGGGGGAGGAAAACAAGGAAAAAAGGCCTCTGCCTCCAAGCAATTTGCCAAACAGCAAACAGCACAGATGATATACAGTTTGCTGTGTATTTCTGTGAATGTGTGCCTGACCCATAGAAATAGCAAAGAATTGGAGAAATGTACATTATGCCAGAAAGTTTTCTTAAATGCAGTCACACTAACTGCTCCCAATTATTTAAATAGATCTACTCCAAGGTAACTAAACTCTAATACTAAACAGGACACTGTTACATTTCAGACTATACATGTACAGAGCTGTTAAAATTAATTAAAATTTCTGGAAGTATACATTATTCTCTATTATTTAAAAGAAGATACAATAGCACTGGGCCTCTTCAGAGCAAGCATTTATTTTAAAAAGCTTCTATATTTTGTTAAGTTGTCTAGATTTACAGGGATCTCCAACCTTGGCAACTTTAAGACTTGTGGACTTCAACTCCCAGAATTCCACAGCCAGCAAAGCTAACAAAGCTGGCTGTGGAATTCTGGGAGTTGAAGTCCACAAGTCTTAAAGTTGCCCCTGGCTCTAGAACAATAATAAAGCAGTCTTTAAAAAATAAGTATAATAATTTGAACATTCTACAGACATTTATAGTTATTCACTTACCCCCTTCCATCAAGTTCAACAAAAAATAAAAATCTGCGTGTCTCTCCCAGCTATTTGCCTTTGCAATTTCAGTTTCACTTTCATTTTCCCACTTGGCAAATCAGCTGTAGATCGGGAAGTGCTAGTGACTTGCTTGGCTTTATAGGCTCTTCCCTCTTTGCTGCAAACAGGTAAATTGCTGGAAGACAGAGGCCAAAGGGTGGGGGTGGCTTGCTGGCTGGGGCTACATTCGGTGTATAAGACGCACCCAAGTTTTCACCCTCTTTTTGGGGGGTAAAAAGGTGCGTCTTATACTCCGAAAAATACGGTAAGTATCGTTTAACTGCCTTTTAGGTTAAAAAAAAACCACATTGATCCTCATGAATAAATTATTGCAAAATTATTTTCAGTCTATCAGATAGAATCATTATGAGCAACTTGTAGTCATTATTTGATAACGATACCAGCCTATAGTTTCTTAAAGTCTTTAGGTATTGGCCTCTTTCCAACTCTCTGTAATCTTTCCTCCCTGTAGGGTAAGTTCATCACGTTTTGTAAAGTTACTAAAAGTTCATCCTCAAAATATTTATAATAAGAATCTGCAAATAATAATAAGAGCCTGCAAGTGCATTAATTTCTAGGAATAAAACTCTATAGATTTATTACTAGTTAACCTTGGAATTATTTCTCTTTTTTCTCCTAACTCCACCTGATAGTTATTATATCTCAGTAGAGTGACAGCAGTTGTCACCAATCTGATCTTGCTATAAAATATTGCACATTATCTTCTCGTCCTATCCAATAGATGATATTCAGCTGAACTCCCCATATGTTTAATGCTTTAATCCAGGTTGCAGTTCTGACCAATCATGATTTTCAGATATTGTCTAGTTTGAATTCCTACCACCTGTATTCCACATGGCCAGGTGTTGAAGGCGACAGGGAGATGCAGTACAGCAACATTTGGAGGGCTATATTTTTCTATACCTTCATTATAGAAATAGATGTTGGGCAATTATTAAATGATTATTCCAGGAAAATATGGTTATAATAATAGCTTGTAGGGTATAAGTAGAGATTTTCAGAAAATGTCAAATCTTTCAGTAGACACTAACTGAATACAGTTTTAATGCTTTTAAAACTGTTCCTTGCTACATGGTTTTAATCATATTTATGGCATGGTCACACTACGATGTGTCATACAGAATAATTTACAAGATTAATAATAGTAGTTTTGATTGGCGTATAACCAATGGTGGGATTCAAATAATTTAGCAACCGATTCTCTGCCCTAATGACTGGCTGGGTGGACGTGGCCATGGTGGGTGGGGCCAGGGGATATGACAGGCAGCACTTGGCCTCCTGCACCCCCCTGGGAGAAAATAATGGGCCATGGGCGTCACCACCACCCCACGCCCCATTTTGGGCCTAGTAGGTCTCCTCTGCAGCCTCCTGGGAGCAAAAATTGGCTGTGGGGGGGCGCACCACACACCCCCATGCCCCATTTTGGGCCTAGTAGGCTTCCCTGCACTTACCTGGGAGCCAAAATGGGGCACATGGGTACTCCTGGAAGGGGCGGAGTGGGGAGGGGCAAGCCAGCAATTTAACAACCGGTTCCGCCAAAGTGGTGTGAACCAGCTGAATACCACCACTGCGTATAACATTTGTATAGAAGAAAAACACTGAGTAATTCTAAAGTGTTTTTTTTTCACTTTGTTTTTTAATAATAAATATTTGAATATATTTTCACCTTTCCTAGATACTTTTCAGATATGTCGTGGTTGGTTCTTTCTTTCCTTCCTTCCTTCCTTCCTTCCTTCCTTCCTTCCTTCCTTCCTTCCTTCCTTCCTTTTTTCTTTCTTTCTTTCTTTTTCTTTCTTTCTTTCTTTCTCTCTCTCTCTCTCTCTCTCTCTTTCTTTTTCTCTCTTTTTTCTTCACTTCCTTTCTCCCTTTCCCATTTATTTCACTGATTTAAATCTGCCTATAAGCTAGATGTTCCACACTCAGATACTTCTCAAATGAGATTAAACCAGGTTATCTATCATCTATCATCTATCATCTATCGTCTATCGTCTATCGTCTATCGTCTATCGTCTATCGTCTATCGTCTATCGTCTATCGTCTATCGTCTATCGTCCATCGTCCATCGTCTATCATCTATCTATCTATCTATCTATCTATCTATCTATCTATCTATCTATCTATCTATCTATCTATCTATCTATCTATCTATCCATCCATCCATCCATCCATCCATCCATCCATCCATCCATCTGTTATCTCTATCTCAACCTAATTTATGCACTGCCAATCTCACCTAAGAGCCTCTGGGCGGTTTACAAATACTCATTTTTCCATATTTTAGCTATTTGTGCTTAGACAACACCTCCACAAAAATTGACTTGGTTTGAATCCTGTTGCCTTATGCACCAAGCAATGATCTTTCTATTTCATCAATGCTCTTTAAATGTTGCGTTTAGATTTGGTAACCCTGAACTTTTGTTATTACACTATTTCACCCTCTAAATTTTAAAAATAAATATCATTTGCTTTAATTAGTTTGTATAGCTATTACTTAGTGTGGAATGGTAATATTAAAATAAGGATAACAGTGTAAATAAAGAAACAGAAATACTTACTGTTTTGCCATGAACATCCTAGAAAATGTATTAAGTTTGCAATTTTAACCATAAATAGGTAATGCCTATCTTTATTTCACCTTTCCTTATCTGTAGATATTGGTAGAACACCCACCTACTTCATAAGAAATTATTGTATTCTCAATCAAATCTTTGGACTACTCAAAGATAATTCAAGCCAATTCTCATGAACAGGGACCTCAAACATTTTTAATCCACACAAGGACAATTGTATTGCCAAATCTTACAGGTAGACTTCAACTTATAACCATAATGAGAAGAAAGGGAAAAGGAGAGGAAGAAAGGGAGGGGAAATAAGGGCAGGAAAGAGGGTTGGAGGGAGGAAGAGGAGAGAAGTGGGGGAAGGAGAAGGAGAAGGAGAGAAGGAGAAGAGGAAAGAAGAAAGTGGAAAAGGAGAGAAGAAGGGAGGGAAGGAGAAAGAGGGGAGAGAAAGAGAGGAAGGGTTATTGTGGAATAAGGAGGGGATATGGAATGGTAGAAGAGCAACCTTGACTACATGTTTTAAGTTTAGGATGAGGAATAAATTAATATTAATGCTAAAAGATAAGATAAATGACTATTAACGGTTAAGAGATTGTATATTTGTGTATATGTGTGAGAAATAAAAAATAAAAAATTGAAAGGGAAAAAAACTTATAACTGTCATAATGTGACAGTCGGAAAGCAGGTCATCCACATGACTGACCCAATTTTATTACTTGTTTTGGGGGAGGGGCGTTGTTAAATGAATGGGGCTGTTGTAAAGCAAATGTGGCATTTAAGTGAATGCTATGATCATTAAATGAACATTGTGGTCAATAAGCTAACCCATTGTTCACTATGGGGCATTTTTGCCAAAACCCCCCCCCCAAAAAACTAAACGTTGGTTTTGGAAACTGCAATCACATGACTTTGGGATGCTGCAAACGGCTGTAAATAATAATAATAATAATAATAATAATAATAATAATAATAATAATAATAATAATAATAATAATAAGAAGAAGAAGAAGAAGAAGAAGAAGAAGAAGAAGAAGAAGAAGAAGAAGAAGAAGAAGAAGAAGAAGAAGAAGAAGAAGAAGAAGAAGAAGAAGAAGACACAAGAACAGTTTTTTCCCGAACGCCATCACTCTGCTAAACAAATAATTCCCTCACCACTGTCAAACTATTCACTAGGCTGCATTACTATTACTATTAGTTTTTCTCATCATTCCTATCACCCATCTCCTCCCACTTATGACTGTTTGACTGTAACTTGTTGCTTGTATCCTTACGATTTATATTAATATTGATTGTTTCCTGATTGCTTACTTGAACCCTATGACAACCATTCTTGACAAATGTATCTTTTCTTTTATGTACACTGAGAGCATATGCACCAAAGACAAATTCCTTGTGTGTCCAATCACACTTGGCCAATAAATTATTCTATTCTATTCTATTCTATTCTATTCTATTCTATTCTATTCTATTCTATTCTATTCTATTCTATTCTATTCTATTCTATTCTTAAAAACTTCCAGTGTTGGAGCATTCACAACTTCTGGAGGCAGGCTGTGTCAAGTCAATGCAAGTCAGTTGCTGAGCATTTGAAATGCGGTCACATAAACTGCAGAAGGCCAGCTGCTGGAACTTTGGAACCAATTTGTAAGTACTTTTGCCGGAGGTCTGGTTGTAAATCAAGGACTATTTGTATTAACTTTGTTTATTTATAATGACATTTATAGCAACATTGGACTGCATGGTGGAATTACCATTCATGTCAATTCTTCTCATCTATCTATCTCCCCAACCATCCCAATCTGGCATTGGAATCAGTACCTTATTTGCTTCCTTAGGTAGCTGTTAATCACTGCATATTTATTCATCCAGTGTTTCGCTATGCAGGTCTAGCAATGTTACCATCCCATTGCTTGGATTGAGTCTACTTTTATGTTTTAGGAAGGCTGGATCGAACCAATACAATCTGAAAACAATTTAGAAATATTAGTTCTCTAGGGGAGGACTGAGAAGGAAGATTGGCTATGGCATTCGTGGTTGCTGAGAAAGAGATGCCAAGAAAGATGTCAATTCTTGATGTAAGGAAAGTTCTGCTTAATTGCATTTAAAAGAAGATTACAATGTTTACTGTTTCTTTGTGTGTGAAGGGGTGGGATTTGTCTCAAAGTAAGTATACAGCTTAATTTCAGAAACTTCTGTCAGCTCTTTCTCTTTTCTTCTTTATAGTGTTACCGAATGAATTAAATCTATCAACAAAGTGTGAGATCTGAAGCAAGAGCTCTTTGTGACAAGTACCAAAAAATAATGCTGTGATACAGATATTTACGGTGAGGTAAAGATGATCTCATCATCTGAATTAGATTTGCATTACACGTATTCAAGAGGGTGGTGTGTTTTGAGGGCAGATTATATTCACTCAATTAGAACTTTACATTTCCACAAATATATTGGTTTGGTGAATGCCTGTAATGTTATTTCTCAGATTTTCACATTTATGTTCCAAGTCTAGATGGGATTTTGTACTAATAATCTTTAAATTAGTCAGGCTCTCCTTTCCCAAATTTAATTAAAGCCAGCATTGCAGCTCTCCTGAAGAAAAGCTGAGTTTGCATAATGGAAAGTAAAACAGTTTTAAGAAAAGGCAGCACTAATCATGATTATTACAGCAAATCACAGTAAATACCATTGTCCAAGCCAAGAGACAAATTGATAACAGTACTGCATTCTCTCTAAAAAAAGGAGTAAGAACTTGCTATATAAGCATGTATTAGACCCTTTCTTCTAAATAAGGAGGCAGAAAACCATTCTAGAATTGTTCATGTTTTCAAAATAACATTCTAAATGTTCTGAGCCAATCTGCATATTCAGAAAAAAGTACATAATATGTATTTCTGGAATTGCATCTGTTTATGGTGGAGATGGAGGCATCATACCTTTTAATCTTAATTATTTATCAACTGATGTATAAATACATCTATATGATGCCTTTGGCTCTGCAAAAGGACTGACTCAGGCTCTCTAGACATATAAAAGGGTGGAGAGATGCATTATCACAGTGGTTCCCAAACTGTTGTGGTTCGCCAGCGGCCTGCGGAGCTGGCAGCAGAGTCGGACAGTGAGGAGGCTGGGGAGGACCACGGGCCAGGCCTGGAGTCTGGAGAAGGCTCTGTGCTGGAGCCAGAGATGGGGCCCGGGCCATCTGGGAGTTCTGTGCTGACTCCAGAGCCTCCAAAGGCTGACATGAGCAAGACAGAGGAACAGGGGGAGCCTGTTCCCAATGCATGCATGCGTAGAGCTGCCAGAAGGCAAGAACAGTTGAAGAAGAAAAGGGCTACTCGGGAGTAAGGCTTGGAGATTATTGGCCCCTCCCATAGGACATAAAAGAGGAGCAATGGGATGTGCAGGAAGCAACTTGATTCAATTCTAGTCAGTGTAACTCAGCAGCTCCGTTCTGACTCCGTGTTCTGTTTGGCCTTGCAAAGCTCCTTGCCAGTTAAGTCTTTGGCAGCATGTCAAGAGAGATAAAGATTGGTGCTTATCAGCCTTCTTCCAAAAGACTGTGGCAGACTTCTGTCGGACTAATTAACATTGTTTGGGACTAATTACGGCGGTGAATGAACAGAATTCACAGCCGTTGAAATAAAAAGAGGTTTTGGGGGACTACATTTGTGTTTTTTGGTTTATCAGGAAGCCTAGGTCAGAACACAACCTTTGCAGCTTGGCGGAGTGGGGGAGAGGGGAACCGGGTCATGTGAGCAGTGGGCTGATGTGCATGCATGCATGTGTGCAGCTCAACTTGCATGAGTGGTGGACCGATGTACACATATACATGCACAGCTTGACTTGTGCAACTTGAGCTGTGGAAGTCTGTGCATACGAGCTGATCTGTCACTTGCACAAGTTAAGCTGTGCATGTGCCCTGGCCCACTGCTCCCACAGCCCAGTTGCAAATTGACCACAGCCCGGTAGTGGGCTCCAGTTCGGGAGTTTGGACCCCCGCTTTATCGGAGAAGTCTGCCTGTTTTTTTAAGCATTCCAACAATGGATAATTTTGGGGGCAAAAGAAAAAGTTGGACTTAAATATTTAACAATATAAATCTCCTGCCAACTTGTTCTGGAGCAGTGTTTCTCAACTTTGGCAGCTTAAAGTTGCAAAGATTAAGAAATAGAGATCTAGAGAATAGCAATAAAGGTAAAATTAGCATTAGCGTGAGATTGTCATATTACAAACATGAGAATAGGGATGCACTTGCAGAGATAGACTTCTCTTCAAGGAGTGGAGTCAATCTGCATTAGGCGAACAGAAGTCTATTTCTGCAAGTGCATTCCTATTCTCATGTTTGTGGTATACCAATCTCATGTTGGTGCTAATTTTACCAGGCTATATCTGCGCAAACCACTTCTGAAAATTTGTTCAGGCAGTCTCTTGGAATTGGACGCAATTAAACAGAAGGAAAAAAAAGTTAAAAATCTAAATATGAAATAAATATAAGTCTTTATTTAAATAAATATGACTTACATTGGTCTTTATTAAATGCAAAAGAATTATTTTTTTCACAGTTTACAAGTCAGCCAAATTCTCTCCAGCTTTCTCTTCCTGAAGCAAAAAAAAAGATCTTTCAAAGACAATGGATTTTAATCTTCTTTTAGATATCACCACAGTGGGTAGAATGCTGTCCGTGTATATCAGTGATGGGTTGCTCCCGGTTCGGCCCAGTTCTGCAAACCGGTAGCAGTGACAGCGGGAAGCTCCGTCCACCCGTCCAGGATGCTTCTGCGCATGCAAACTGGTAGCAACGGGTTTTAGAACCCACTACTGGTGTATATCTATTGGTTTGCTGAACCTCACCTGCTTATCTATACACAGCTTTGTGAATGGAATGGAATAGAATAGAATAGAATAGAATAGAATAGAATAGAATAGAATAGAATAGAATAGAATAGAATAGAATAGAATAGAATAGAATAGAATATTGGCCAAGTGTGATTGGACACACAAGAAATTAGTCTCCAGTGCATAAGCTCTCAGTGTGCACAAAAACAGCAAAATAATATAATCATAAGATTCCAATAGGAGAAGGTAGTAGAAAAGTTGAGAAGGATAATAATACAACCATACTATATGGGTATATAATACATACTATATAGGTAAACATCCTTAAAACAGTTTTAGCAGGCTTGCAAAATACCATAAACCATCTCTATCTGCTATATCAACTGCTTCTGGGTGGTTTGAAAATATCTGACTTCTTTTGACACTGCTGCTGTTCAAAAAGATCTAGAGGGCTTCAGGCTTTCCTTCAATCTTACAAAGAGATGGATTTCTTTGCAGGCATCCTTCAATCTTGTCTATCTATCTCCTCCACTCCAACACTGATTTCTTGGCTGTGACGCCTGTTAGCAGCTGCCATAACAACACGGTGCCATATTGAAGAGCTGTCTTGCAGTGATTCCTCTGAGGAGGCTTGCTGTCATCTTTTCACAGATGTTTTCACCATACATCTGTGTCTCAAATGGTATCTCAATTCCCTGCGTAGAAACTCCTTGCAGTTAATGGTGCTTTGGCAACAAATTTCTATGACTGCAGTGGAAATCAGATCCTGTCCACTTTCCATCCACTTGCAGCTATAATGGAGGAGAGGTTACTCTCCCTAACATGAAATTGTCCTCTTGCAGATTTTCAAAATATGCTTATAGATAGTGGATTCAGAATCACCAGAACAAGCAGATTTTGCTTTCAATTATCTCAAGCAAACAATTTTGGCTTCTTGTACAATTAAACAGTGTTTTAAAATAAAACCATTTGGGTCTTGCATGAGATTACCAACATCTGTTCTGAAAATTATATTTAATGCTTAAAATTATAAGCAGTTAAGAACAGTTTGACTGGAATTGTCATCCGTCCAAGAATGTTTGGTAAGTTTATCCAATAGCTTAGCACAGTGCCGCTTGATCAGTAAGGCCAGAGAGCACATGTATCATATGGTTATATAAAGCTGCTTACTTGAAGGACTAAATGCAGACTGTATTTTAATAAGGGTTTAATAAGAATCAAACTCCCAGTGAAAATTACAGGATTATTTTCATCACCAACTACATTGAGAATAATCGGTATCTACCTGTCCATTCTGCCTATTTAAATATATTCTGAACAAAAATAGTAAATATCAACAATAGCTTAAAATAAACTCAAACAACAATAAACACAAATAAATAAAATATAAAATTAAAATAAATTATAGAACCTTGCCTTCCCTCTCACTCTGGGAAGTTTGAGAACAACGTGAAGAAGCTTCAGAAATGTAATGCACTTATGTTGCTACATAACCACCTGTATTTATGTATTTTATTTGCAAAGATGGCCCTCTTTTTTGGTGGTGGACTAAACCCATTAACAGCTAAAAGTCACTTTGTTTAGCACAACACATTTCTTGTACGAAGTTAGCTTTGACTGTCTAATCAAATTGGAGTAATCAAATATGTCATTTAGTCATCAAATAGGAAGATTGATTGATTGATTGATTGATTGATGATTGATTGATTTGGTACAAAATGACTGAATAGCATACAAATTAAAAACAAACTTGATACCATAAAGCAGATAAAAGATGGCAATAGCCAGGAGGCCAGACCTATCTAACACATTAATATAACTTCACTCTGGGGCATATACTCTACCTAAACTAGGACTTGGGGGGTGTGAAGGTTTCAAGGCTCCTTTAAAGGACAGGAGGGTCAGAGCAAATCAAAACTCCAAGGGGATGTTGTTCCAGAGGACAGGTGCTAGGAGAGGGAAAGGAAGCTTTCTGATGACCCCTCTTTGCAGATGTTTAAATGCCCACTCTCTTAGCTCTTACCAGATGACTGAGACAATGAAAGCCTATCCTTTAGATAGCACACAATAGCTGGAGGATTTTTGTACATTTTGAATGATGCTATTGATTAAAAGTCCCCTTGAATGTTTTTATCATAAGGAAGGAAAGAGAAATATACGGTGGTGGAATGTGGGAGTGGGTGTGTGTCTACTAGGACAATTAAAGGAATCATTCATCTGATGCCCCAACTAAAATGGGTTTTTTGTTCTGTGTGTATATATCGGGAGGGAGGGAGGGAGGGAGGAAGGAAGGAAGGAAGGAAGGAAGGAAGGAAGGAAGGAAGGAAGGAAGGAAGGAAGGAAGGAAGGAAGGAAGGAAGGAAGGAAGGAATTTGAAGACATAGCACAACTACTTCAGTCATGGATTTCCCCACCTCCCTAAATAAAAACCTATATTACCATGGCAGATGAATTCCTGCAAAATGAGATATTTTCAACACAGAATATCCATAGAACCTGAATTAAAAAATTGAAATGTATCTAGAACATAACACTAACTACTGCTATTTTTAAAAATCCAATTATTCTTTAGCGAAAGAGGGAAAAGATTTTTGAAGTGCTATACTCCTTGCCACGTGTCCTCTAGACTACTACATAACTGCTATAGTGCTCCCATTTAGCTACACAAAGAAACTAGAAAGGTCATCAATCATCCATTATTTTAAGATTCCTACTACTTTCAACAGTTTTGTCCATGTTTTGCTATTCTGTTTACAGTAATGTGCTTTAAGCAATTACCTATCCATGAGAGGACTGTTTTCTTAACCCATAGCTATGGAACTTGGTAATGGATTTGCCAAAAGCTTTGTTAAACTCTGAATATGTATTGCCTACACAGAATATCTCCATATCCTCAGCTAACATTCTGCTATTCCTCACTCCCCAGGCATGGCTGGCAGGCAGAAAATAAACCAGGGGGAAGGAGGACAATGCCTAGTCTTCTGCTGCTGCTGCTGGATTCATCAATAGTATCCTGATTCCAATCCCAGGCAATGTCAGGACACCTAAAACAAGACACTCCATTTCCCAGTTCTCCTCAAGGTCCCTCCACACTCCTAACGCAGAGAAGAGAGGGTTACACCTGGGCAGTTGGACAGTAGTGGCATAACCTGGCATTGGCCAGAAAATGACTGGGCTGATGGCAGCCCAAAACCTCTGGGCTATAGAGTGCCCTGGACAGAAAGACAGTCAGTCTGGGAATTAGATAGAGCAGTATGCTTTTTGGTCTTGGTATCGTCCTGCCCTAGTCCTCCCCCATTGTCTGCCTGGCCTCATGTATTCAAATGACTTGGGAGGGAAGAAGGAGTGTGTGTAATTTCTGACTCAGCCAAGAACATGGAAAGTGGCTTGAGCTCAAGACAAGAACAGGGGCAATGACTAGCAGCCACTGTGATAGGCAGAGTATAGGGAAGGATGTAGGGAGAGTGGCGAGGCCCCTAATTTGTGGAAGTATTGCAACTACATTTATTATGACTTCTTAAAATGAAACTGGATGACCTCTGGCAGTAGAAGTCCTAACTAATTAATTTTGGGCCAAATTTTTCTACCATAGCTTCTCCTAAAGTGTCTTGTTCTCCCTTTTAAAAAAAAGTTAAGGTGATTTTCTTAATGAGGGTTTACATTCCTTCTAAGATAGAAATCTCAGTGTTATATTTTACCTGTGGGCTGCCTAACTTTTCCCATTCCAAAGGCTACTATTTATGCTAGGGAGAGCACACAATTTAGTGGGTAGGGTCAGAACCAAAACTACATTTGATATGATTTAATTTCATTTTCATTAAAATGAATACAGTCGATAGCCAATGATTCCTATTCATCTATTTAAGTTTCCCAGCCTACTTTCTTGTCAAAAATGACAACTTGGCAACAACTTTTGGAAGTCTCGCATGGCTGCCTATGGCTATGGGGCCTCAAGATGTTACATTTTGCTTTATTCTTGAGAAAGCAATCTTAGGTTCTGGAAAACCTCTATGAAGGCTGGGTCAAATTGGGAAAGCCAACAGGAGATGTACATAAAAGATAGATAGGCAAAGTTTGAATGACCTAATGCTCCCTGTCACCCATGTTTAATTTAATAAAGGTTTCAGGAAATCTGGGCTCTCCAAAACCAGAAATAAAGCTCCTAAATTGGTTATTGACTTAAAATACTGGGCGGCTGTATTGTTGTCACTTCAGGGATAACAAGGATTCATTGGGGGGGGGGAACTACAATATTTTCTTAAGAGTTTCTGGTTTGCAAGTTATTTTTGTCTCTTGTTGCCTGTGTAACAGTTGGAATGTTAATTTAATTTTACAGAATATCATTTATGTAAATGTAATTAGAAGGGAAACAAGATCGGGAGATGCACAGCACCAAAGAAAATTTATTACTCTAAGGGGTATTGCTCTAATCATTCAGCTGCAATATTGAGTTTCCCCAGATTTAATCTAAAAGCAATAAATTACAAAAGACTAATGTCCTACTCAACAAAAAGCTGTCATGAACCCAAGTTTCAGGGAGAAAAAAAATCAAGTTCATTTCAGCAACAGGCTCCTTGAGTCTTCACTTCTCCTTTTATGATTCAAGTCAAGTCAAACTAAAATAAATATAAATATGAAACTTCCAAGACTTTTTGTGAATATGGATAGATGGGTCTGATGACAATCATACTAATCCACAACCCAAAATGTGAGTCTCTTTTATCTGAAGCAGCAGAAGTATGCACAGCCTCAACATCTACTGTAGTCATTCCGGGATCTTTGAAGATAGTTAAGGCTCTGATTTATACTAGAATTTATATGAAATATATTGCAGGTGATGATCAACATGCTGGTAATACAGGGAAAGAAGCTATGCACACCTTCTTCTCTTTGAAAATGAAAAAGTCATGCTTTTTCTGCCATCTTATCTAATAAGACTTTTTAAAAAATCAGTGGAAGCCTTAAAGAGATTTAGATTAGCAGGATTTGTATAAAAAAAAAAGAATCTGAGGGGGGAAAAGAAGTTATGGAATATAAATAATCAACAAGCAGGGAAGTGAATTTTTGTCCACATTTAGAAAGCGACCTTGTACCAATCCTCATTTTATTCAAAAGATGCTTGGCTTTCTATGCATTTTAAGGGCTACTGGTAAAGGGTCCTAGTATCAACTAGAAAAATCAGGAATGATCCTTTTCCTAAATACAGCATCAATTCAGTTGTGTTTTCTAAGCAAAGTGGATCTGTTCTTGTGTACAACTTCCTGGATTTGAACATCTTTCTGTTTTCATCCATTAGTAAGTGTTTCATTTCCACAATTAGAAGCTCCATGCAAGTTTCATGGATTGACTACTGGGGAGAAAGTGAGAATAATCAAGGACTTATTGTCTCTCCTTTTTTTTCCCCCAACACCTTTTGTTGTTGTTGTTGTTGTTGTTGTTGTTGTTGTTGTTGTTGTTGTTGAAAGGGCAGGATCTATTAGCAGAAACCATATTCCATGATTCATAACTTGATAGCGATCACTCATTCATCCTGGAAATTTGTATTTATTTATTTATTTATTTATTTATTTATTTATTTATTTATTTATTTATTTATTTATTTATTTATTTATTTATTTATTTATTTATTTATTTATTTATTTATTTATTATTTATTATTTATTATTTATTTATTTATTATCTATTTATCTATTTATTTATTCATTCATTTATTCATTCATTTATTTAGTGAGATTTATATACTGCCTCACAGTGCAAGCACTCTCTAAGCAGTTTACACCATTAAGCAATGTATATATTTACATTGCCCCCAACAATCTGGGTCCTCATTTTACCTACCTCGGAAGGACAGAAGGCTGAGTCAACCCTGAGCTGGTGAGATTTGAACAGCTGAACTCAAATGATCACATTCAGCTAAAGTAGCCTGCAGTACTGCTCTCTAACTGCTGCGCCACCTCGGCTCTTTTATGATCGGTCCATCATATCTGTCCTATATGTTCTACATCCAGCAACTACTGAATCATAATCAGTCTATTGATAGCTAAGCTTAACCATTGCTGTGCCATTTAACATAACTGTATGGCAATATATATTACAGACATGCAGTATCTGGATTCATTATTACCTATTCTAAAACCATATTGCAAGAATATTTAATCCTTTGGGCATCTCCAGCATGCAGCACTCGCAATCATTTTACAAGTTGTGAATTTACAATAAAGGAAAAAGATCCAAAATGACAAGCTCTAAAGAAGTCCATTCCATTCCCCAAGCTTTATTGAATGTTTCCCATTCAATCCAAATCCATTTTTCCAGATGTTTTAAATAGAATTTAAAATAGTCTTTATATTCAATCTTACCTGGCTACTGTGGTTCAGAAGAAATCAATGGCATTGTGGGGGTTGAAGTCTGGCATAGTTAGTTTAAAACAATTGTTTGAAATTGGAATTTTAATTGAAAGTGAACAATGATTCTAGCGAATGATAGGAGAAAAGTTATTGATCATGAAATCCTTCTGATGAGTGTAGATTAAAAAAAACCTCATCAAACTGTCTCAGATGGAAAAGGGGTTTTGAAACAGGAACTAAAGAAACTTTGTTCTATGTTGTGCTCTCTATTGATCTAAAGATACTGTATGTATTCTTCCCCCAGGTTTATAGTAATTGTAGATAATTACTGCAAAGGAGATCTTACCTAGATCTGCTATTATTCCATTCAAAATAATATTCCTGATTGATTGCCATCTGTCATTGTAAGGGGATGTCTTAATATCCATTTTCATTTAGCATAGAGAGTTAAGAGTCAATGGATTATATTTATTTTTGAAATTGTAAATGCAATTAACATGAGCATCTCTCCTGCATTGAATGATTGCTTCTTTAGACATTTGAATGTGATGGCAATATTATGCTTTGTGAGTTGTGGCCAAGGCATTTGGGAGCCCTACATGACTCTGGTCTTATACTTTATACCTTGACCTAATGTCTCTCTCTATGACTTGATTTTATTTTCTTAGATAAAGGACTGAGGAACAGTGTGTTTCATAGGTTTCCTTTCTGGCACTGCATAGCACATCATAGAATCCAAGATTGTGTTAATGTAGTTCTTGATACATGAATTATTCTTTGTTTAACAGTGATAAACAGCTCGCTATATAATGCATATTGGAAAATCTTTAACATAAAAAACGCAATCAACAAAAAACAAGTCCAACTGCGGATCATCAATTGATCAGCCAATAAAATGAAAGCTGATGTGTTTCAAGTAATACAATTATATTTGTTTATTGCAATTTGTTCTAATTGTAATTAATTGCAAAATATATTATAAACTAGTGATTTTATTAACCTGATGACAAATGGAAATATTGGGTGCATGATAGCTGATATGAATGCATACAAAAGTCCATTTCTCATAGTATAACTTTAAGGAGAACATGTCAGAGGTGTGTACAATGATCTGACTGTGTACATTAAGATACCCACAAACTTTGTTTAAAAAAAATCTTCCCAATATTTTTTAAAAATGGACTTGGTTCTTTGCCAAATGTTTTATTGTTGCATACAGGAATAACAAAACCTTAAAATTTAGGAGATTATAAAGAAGTTTCCAGATGGAAGTCCTTAAGTGATAAAAGCTCCTTCCTTCCTTCCTTCCTTCTTTCCTTCCTTCCTTCCTTCCTTCCTCCCTCCCTCCCTCCCTCCTTGCAAACCAGAAGCAAAATTGTAATAAATAACCATTTTTTCAGAGAATAAAATCTTGCTAAACTTCATCTACACAGTAGGTAGACTATAAGCAATGGTTTTTCTTAACCTAATCACATCAACAGAGAGAGTGATAGAGAGCCCTATTTAATGCCCTAAGCAGACAAGAAACTTTAAAACTTGTGTGTTGTTATTTTTTTCTCTTACTCAAAAGGTTATAAAAGAATAAGAAATTTTCTATTTCATTCTAAAATTTATTTTTAAATTCTCATTAGCAGAATGCCTAAGTACTATCAATTAATAAAAGATATAAACATTGACAAAGTCACAGTGGCCTTTATTAAGTCATATTACATTCAATCATACGGCAGGTTTTACAACATTGGATTCACACAGTACACCAATACTTTGTCAAACACTAGGAGTTGAGTAAACTATGGTCAGAACTTTATAGAACTGGCCTCAGATTCTGTGGAAGAAGTTGCAGAACCCTGAGCGTGGAGTTAAAAGAGTTATCTGCTTAGAATTCCTACATGCCCACAACAGGGGTGGGTTCTGGCTTATCTAGCTGCCAGTTCGCTTCCTGATACATTACGCGGGTGCGATTCACACAGGCAGGCATGCGCAGTGCTAAAAACCCAGCTTTTGTGCATGCGCAGAAGCAAAAAACAGCTTCTGCGTGTGCGTAGAAGCAAAAAACAAGATGGTGGTGCCATAGGCGCCGCCGAGAGAGCTGGTTCGTGGGTGTGGCAGGCCTGGGTCACTGCTGGTTCGGCGAGTGGGGGAAAATTCCCAATACTGGTTCTTTTTTTTTCTTTTTTTTTCAAAAGTTTTT
Source organism: Diadophis punctatus similis (assembly GCA_023053685.1). Taxonomy (NCBI): domain Eukaryota; kingdom Metazoa; phylum Chordata; class Lepidosauria; order Squamata; family Dipsadidae; genus Diadophis; species Diadophis punctatus. The sequence goes on from JALIGW010000001.1 coordinate 156,701,918, forward strand.
TATTATTTCCACACAGACAATACACATATTTATAGATTCACTCTCGTTTCATTTTTCTATACATTCCATTCTTATTATATATATATATATATATATATATATATATATATATATATATATATATATATATATATATATATATATATATATATATATATATATATATATATATATATATATATATTTCTCATATTTTCCTTAATGCTTTATTTAATTCAGGGTTGTTTCTTCCCCATTTCAATCTTTTACCGCTACCGGTTCTATAGAACCGGTCCGAGCTGGCAGGAACCCACCTTTGACCCACAACCGAGCTAAGTCCAGCTTCCCTTGAATTCCATTGACCAGGTTCTAATGGTTATTTGAGAATATTCTCGTGTGCATAGATCTTGAATCTTTATGTGTAGACCTGATCTTTCATGCCTGACATTAAGAGTTATTCCAAAAAAGTTATGTAAGGTTACATTTTGGGAATAAACCTAATATGACTCCTGAATTTAGAAACTGCCAAATGGCTGTTCTTTCTCTCTGTTCACAATCAAGTTTTTAATGTGTGGAAGGCAGGGCTACTCAATCGGGGCTGCAGATGTCTAGGTGACCATTAGACAGCAGTTTAGCCAAGGCCTGGTAGGGAAATTGAGTGGGGTGTGAAATAATAAGCTGAATCACTGAGACGTTCCCTGTGTGTCCCTCCCATTCCTCATTAAGTTCCTCACCCAGGTTATTTTTTTTAGTATCTTTTCACTTTTATAGGAGCCTAGGTGGTTTACTTTGTTCACTGCAATTATAAATCCCTATGATGCACCCGTCCCCTTCCAGTCAGGTTTATTGTTTTATATGTCTTGGTAGCAATTTGTGTTTACTTTTCTTAACTTTATATCTCCCTGACCAAGGGTCGCACCCTCTGTTTCACTTCTCTCTCTCTTTAGAAGCTTGCTCTTACTTTTACAATATCTCTAAGCTCTGCAGGATTGTTTAAGATTTGCTTTATGAGATAAACAGAAAGATGTTGACACGTTTCTTGAACAAACTAGAAAACAGTTTATTTAAATACAACTTCTCAGTAATTGTCAAGTGAATTTGTTACAGCCACAAGCAGCTATTTAATTCTTTCTTTTTCTTTTCTTCACCTCAGAGACTGTCTTTGCTTTCCTGACTAAATCTAAGCGAATCCAATTCTTCTTTGTTTCTAGGCCTATAGATAAGAGCACGTTTCACTGTTTATCTCTATCTACAAATTACTCAATATATATCAATCAATCTTGTTCCCTGACCCTGGTTCCTGCTTCCCACAGAACTGCCTAAGGCCTATCTTTCTCTCCTGTCAACTTCCCTCTTGGACAGTCAAACTCAGGCAGAGATTCTCTATAAATCTTCCCTCTTTGGAAGTCACACACAGAGCTCCTCAGCTCTCCACACTAAGCCTTCCCTCATGGAATTTACCACAAAACAGAGCTTCCCTCAGCTCTTCACACCAGGCCTTTTATAGTTCCTGGCCCTGCTATCTATGCTCCGATTGGCTGTCTCTTATGATGTCATCTATCCCCCCTCCCTTCTGGAGCACTGGGATAAACACCTCCCCCTTTCTACTTACCATACATTTTAAAAGCTGTCTGGCTCTATACTTACTTGTTTAAACAGTTCCTTTTAACAACACTTTTTAACTTTATACAACTTACTATTTTACATTCAGTACCTGTATGTGGGCACCACACAGGGCTACTCAATTGGGGCTGCAGATGTCCAGGTGACCATTAGATAGCAGTTTAGCCTTGGCCTGGTAGGGAAATTGAGTGGGGTGTGAAATAATAAGCTGAATCACTCAGACGTTCCCTGTGTGTCCCTCCCATTCCTCATTAAGTTCCTCACCCAGGTTATTTTTTTTAGTATCTTTTCACTTTTATAGGAGCCTAGGTGGTTTACTTTGTTCACTGCAATTATAAATCCCTATGATTTCACGGGGGATGGCTTCCCATCCATCTGCCCAAGTCTTCTGGTGTTATAATTGACTGAGGAATCATCACAGAAAATCCCATTAGCTATCATTCCATCACAGGATACAGCCACTTGGCTGGAAAACAAACACTCACCTGAAATGAAAGGAAAACAATGAAAGTTGAATTTAAAATCTCAGAAGGCATCATGATGTTTCCTGACAATTTTCATGCTGAGTTTCAAATATTAAAACCCTCCCAGTTGTTAAATAAAGGATGATGAGAAAGTATGCATTTTAATTTCCATTGGGAACACGTGTTATGTGAGACAATTGTGTTATTACTTTTGTTTTGAAATACACATGGAAATCTGTAATGTGCGTGAGATATAGGCCGCGCAGAACAAGTAAGCTGGAACAATGAAATATAGGCCTTGGAGAACAACGTTGTCTTTGGGCTTCAAATAATTTATGCAATAGGCAAAGCCTTTATTAAGTGAAATACACTACAGTGTATGAAGTGGCACTTTAAACAGCGAGCACAATCCTGATTCTGTAATGAAAAATTGAGCACGGAAACAATCTGTCAATTCAAGAGCCATGTTCAGCCTATCTAGAAGAGTTTCATTTCAAAAGTGTATGGGGACAAGCAACACTCTGGAAGGAGATTCAAGAATATTAAGGAGGGACAGAGATGTCATAAACATCTGTTTGCCCCTTAACCCCACCACACACGGTCTACCCCAAAAGTTTCTCATTCTTGAGATTCTGAGGGACACTAAAGGGATGCCACTGGGCTGCCTCACATTTTGTTCATCTTGCCCTAGGGTTGGCTGTCCTCACCAATAGGATAGTAGGGCCAGCCCACAACATTTGCTGCCTACATTGAAAGACAAGATGGTGTATCCTATCCAGAGGTGGGTTCCTGCCTGTTTTTGCTGGTGCGGTTAATAGCTGTTGTTCGGCGCAGAGCCGAAGACGCTGCTGCCATTCGCGGAACGCTTTGCGCATGCGCAGAGGGCAAAAGAACGCAATTGGCGGCATCCATGCGGGTGGGGAAAGCTCCCTCTCTGCGAACAGCAGCAGCGTCTTCGGCTCTGTGCCGAACAACAGCTATTAACTGCACCGGCAGGATCCCACCTCTGATCCTATCCCTTTTTATTTTATGTGCTAAACCTGATAGACTTTGTTTGAATCTGTAGGCAATAGGCTAACTTATCAATGCAGGAAACTTATAAAACTAACCAAAGTTCATCTTCCAATCTTCATGGTTACTCCCCAATCCTCAGTTTCATTGTATGAGGAAGCTATTCCATCTTATAATGTTACAGCAATGAAGCTTGTGCCTTCCAGATTGACATGAAATTGCCAAGAGTTGTAGGCTTATGAGAAGTGGCTGGAACAAACCTGGATAGAGTTTTTTTTTAGAGCATTGTACAAAAGTGAAAAATGCATGACCCATAACCCAGAGGTGGGTTCCTGCCTCTGATTGCCAGTGTGGTTAATCGCTGAGTTCGGAGCAGAGCCGAAGACGCTACTCGAGCCTGCTCCCGTTCGCGGAGCGGGAGCTTTCCCCGGGCGCTTTCCCTGCCCGCATGGATGCCGCCAATTGCGTTCTTTTGCCCTCTGCGCATGCGGAACGCTTTGGGCATGCGCAGAGGGCAAAAGAACGCAATTGGCGGCATCCATGCAGGTGGGGAAAGCGCCCGGGGAAAGCTCCCGCTCCGCGAACGGGAGCAGGCTCGAGCAGCGTCTTCGGCTCTGCTCCGAACTCAGCGATTAACTGCACTGGCAATCAGAGGCAGGATCCCACCTCTGCCATAACCCCTATCAACTCTATCAGTTGAAACTACTGTCTTATAACATACCTTTGGAAATCTTAATTATGCTATCCCTCTTCCTGTTTCTTATACTTCAGTGAATTAGGTAGGTATCTGCATGAGCCATTTCCAAATATTGTTTTGTTTTTTCTGAAATAAAATACGTTTCCGCCCATTTCCCCTAGGTAACAGTTCTTACATATTTCTATCAAGATAATCTTCTTTCTACACCCACATATGAACCCTAGCACCCATTTTCTAGCCACTAAAGCACCTCCAGAGAAACCAAGGTCAAACCTACAGAAGCTTTAAACATGACTATTAGAGGGACAGTAATATACTACTAATATAGGTAGTCTTCGACTAGTAACCATTCATTTAGTGACCATTCAAAGTTACAATGGTACTGAGAAAATGGACTTACAGCTATTTTTCACACTTACAACTGTTGTAACATCCCCAGGGTCACATGATCAAAATTCAGACATTTGGCAAATTGATTCTTATTTATGACAGCTGCAGTGTCACAGGGTCATGTGATCCCCTTTTGCAACCTTCTGACAAGCAAGGTCAATGGGGAAGCCAGATTCACTTAACTGTGTTACTCAGTTAACAACTGCAATGATTCACTTAACAACAGTGACAAAAAATGTCATAAGATGGGGAAAAATTGGTTTTACAACTGTCTTCCTTAGCAACATAAATATTGGGCTCTATTGTGGTCATAAGTTGAAGACTGCCTGATTCTCATAGTTTTTTTTAAACCAAGTTGTTCCCTCATTCTCTGTTCCATGTGTGATATCACCAGGTATGTTTACTATGGCCCTCAAAAAAGAAATAATTTTAATTTTGGTTCCTCAAAAAGTATCCTATCCCAAACCAATATATCAGAACTCACTCCTGGCAAAAGCCTGACCTATAAAAGATTGTCAAATGAAATTAGTCCAGAGCCAGATATTGTCATTCTTAAAATAGACTCGTACATTAAATGGACATTGATAGTCTGCACAATTTAAAATGCAAAGTGAATGCTTTACTTTATACTTCCAAGTATAGTATCAATCCATCTCTCTGTACTTTTCCTTTAAAAATGGGGGAATGGCCTTAGAGAGAGGAAGAATGGCATTTTAGACAATCATCATGCAAACGGAACCTCAGCCCTCAGAAGGAAAAGGGGCACAGGAAGGAACATTTTCTGGAAAATAAAAATAAGGGAGAGAAGTGCTTTTATACTTGAAAGATTCTATTCCTGTAACTTAAAATAAAGGTAGCCTTAGTCTTAGCCTTACGACTTGAGCTTTTTTTGTCTGGATTATCTTGAAAGGCTGTCAATTTTTAAAATATACTGAGTAATAACCAATTATCAGCCCATCTATGAAAAGAACAGTTCTAATTTGAGGTATAATTTCCTGCATTTCCACTCAAGAAATAAAAATTACCTGCTATATAGTGATTCCATGTGGTCTTCCATCCAGGTGCTCAGCAGATCCAAAATTGTTTAATTTCAGCAGAGCGATTCCACTTTGCGTTTTCCTATTAAAGCCTGCCTCGTTGGACCTGTATCTCTAACTTAGAGGCAACCTGTTTAGCTGGCTCTTGCCTGAAGCTGTATTTTAACTACATGTTGGCTATATTTCAAGTTAACATTGAATTACAGTTTCATGTTTCACCATTTTAATTTATGTTACCATTTGCCCCGCATCACATGCTGTTTTATTTTATTTTTCCACAAAAGTAAATGAATTTCAGTCCCCGAGAGAATTCTTCAGATTTGTTTTCCTCTAGAAAAAAGAGAAAGAGCAATCTCAAAAGCAAAAACTCTCGTTCCGATACAACAGAACCTCCTTCCAGAGACATTCCTTGACTATTTGGACCGAAAGCAAAATGAGGCACCACCTTTCCACTACTTCATGCCAATCTTTAGATGTTGTGGGCTCTTGGCATATATCAAGGTCAGCTTTCAATGAGACATTCTTTTACATACCTAGATATCCATTATCTCCAAATATATGGAATGAATCACTGCAGAATAGAAATAGAAAACATAAGTAAAGTAATATTAATAAGCATTTTTGGCAAGGAAAACTTTATCCTCTGATACAGGGTTATCTCTTAAGCTCCATTCCTCTCCTCCCACCTAGCATTGTTAAGATCCATAATTCCTTCACAAGACTTGCATCTCTTTCACTTAGGGCTTGTTTCAAAAGTATCATGGTCTTAGATCAAATGGTTCTCAGAATCTTCATTTGCCCTTCAGAATTTTATATATTTCAATGGAAATTTGAGAGATTGTATTCACTTACTTTATAATGGGACTAGACTTTTCTTTTTTCAGGAATGTAAATACCACCAATATTCCTGACATCTAGCCATCCTATTGCCCAAATCTTTTGATCTACCTGTCAATGATTACTTCAGCTTCAACCGCAACAACACACACGCACACAATAGATACAAACTTAATGTAGACCGCTCCAAACTTGACTGCAGAAAATACGACTCCAGCAACAGAGTGATCAATGCCTGGAATGCACTACCTGACTCTGTGGTTTCTTCCCCCAATCCCCAAAACTTTAACCTTAGACTGTCTACAGTCGACCTCACCTAAGAGGTCTGTAAGGGGCGTGCATAAGCGCATCAATGTGCCTACCGTCCCTGTCCTACTGTCCTACTGACCTCATTTATCTGTACTTACTTTGCTTATGTTATGTTTTTACAAATACCTGCTAACTTGTACATGTTTGACAAACAAAATAAATAAAATTAAATAAATAAATAATAATCGAAAGGGAAGAAAGTTTATGTTACCTGTTCTCACCTTGTTAGTTGCGATGATAGCAATAGCAATAGCAATAGCACTTAGACTTATATACCGCTTCATAGTGCTTTACAGCCCTCTCTAAGCGGTTTTCCAGAGTTCAGCATATTGCCCCCAACAATCTGGGTCCTCAATTTACCGACCTCAGAAGGATGGAAGGCTGAGTCAACCTTGAGCCGGTGAGATTTGAACAGCTGAACTGCTGAACTAGCAGTAGCCTGCAGTGCTGCATTTAACCACTGCACCATCTCGGCTCTTGATGATGATGATGATGATTATGATGATGATGATGATGATTTAGAGGCCAGCTGCCTCCAGAATAAATCTGGGTGGCTTACACTTAAAAAAGAGTAAGAAAAAAAATTCATATACATCTGGGCAAACCGCACTCTATAAACACAACCAACAGGAGCTCCACAAGCAACCTACCCCAAGGCCTGGGAAAATAGCCAAGTTTTTAAACACTTCCAGAACATTATTAAGACAGGAAGATGCCAGCAGCGGAGAATTAGGAGACAGATAGAACATGCTCTTTTTGAGCAACAGATAAGCAAAGATAATGTCTCAACTAGGGGCAAAAAATTATTCCTTTGCCCATTCCTCAACTTGCACCAAATGTTTCCCACCCTCAAAAATAGTTTTTTTATAAAAGGTAAATTGAAAGTCTCTTCATCTATTTACAATATCATGTCTCCTGGGATGAAAATGTTTACACTTTCCCCTTGATCCTGTTTGGTCACTTCAGGGGGATAGAAGCAGGAAGTCGGGCTCAGTCAGCTGTCCCCTTCATTGGCTGCACAGATTACACTGTGTAAACAATGACTGAAATATACAAGCACCTCTAATTATTGCTGCAAACAGAAGTTACTGCAGCAATAGAAACAAAGGACCCATTGTAACAGAAAGGACATAGCAATGTCATCAACTGAGTGCTAAGAAGCTCCATCTTCTCTATTAATAGATTGGAACCTATTATCTAATAATGCTCACTGATTTCAACTCTTAGAGTCAAATAGAGCATAGAGTTCACATTATATATATATATATATATATATATATATATATATATATATATATATATATATATATATATATATATATATATATATATATATATATATATATATATATATATATATATATATATATATATATATATATATATATATATAATGTGATATATAATAGTGAAGAGTGAAAAGAGCTCCAAGAGTGAAAAGAACTTTTGTTCTCATGGTGTGTTTGAAAACATTCTGACTACATATTTCTTTCATCTAATTCAAAATCATTTTATATTCTTACCTAGGAACTACCTTACAACTATAATACATGAAGGGACCTTCCCTTCCCTTCCCTTAGTTCAAGTACTAAATATATGTTGAGATCTAAAACTTCCTTGTACACAGGCTATTTTTGTGGTCATGTGAGGGGGGGAAATGTTATGCACTATGCACTCTGGTAAATTGATTTTCTTTGAAGGAAATTAGTGAAAACATGGCATATTCTGATATATTACATACTGTAGATGCTATGCATCACATAGAAATTCAGATTTCTAAATCAGCTACTAATGCCATTCCATAGGATTCTCACAGAAAACAATTCAATCTTTATGAGTGTATTTCATATTGAGTTCCAGAACTAATAATCCTTTCTTTTGATTTGGGGGGCAATTGGATTAGGTCTGAATGGATCTTCAAAGAGGCACTTTGTTTTAAAAACCATTCAACCTCTTCTTTGAAATCAAGTGGTGCTCCACTTCTAAGGAATATAGTGGTTCCGCTGTTTCAATTCATCTACCAACAGGAGTTTCTGTGAGTGTTCTCTGAGGTGGAGTAATACACTTTTGAAGGCTCTTCACTTCCTTGAGGAAGCACAATGTTTGTTTGTGAGGTAAACGTAAATGGCCTCACCAAGGCAGAATAGGATATTGTCATTTGTTTAGATAATTTCAGAAAAGTCCAGGCAAGAACAAGTCAGATCCGAATCCTTAGCAAGGAGGAGTAAGAGATTTAAAGAATCCATGAAAATCTTGTTATACTTAAGATGTTTACAACACTCCAAGGCTACTTGTTCTCTGGCAAAAACCTAAGCAAGGTTCCAAGAGTCCCTATAAAGTTTGTCACCAGATTATTATTTTTTTCCATGTCATTGAAGGGGAAATAATTGCATACATAGAGAAAAATAAAATTTGGAATAATTACAACCTGTTACTGGAGACAGATTAGGCAGGTAAGTTGTCAGGAACTGAACCTGACTTGATGGTATCTAATTAGCTACGGTAATACTAACAATGTTGAATTCCAAAGGAATTGAACCAACTTAATTATGTTCTAGTCATATCCAGTTTTTGTTCTGTTTCTAGCCACTTCCTAGACATTTTTATTACTCCCTGCACATTTTTTTTCAAGGGTCAAGTGTGGTTCAAAAAATATTATATATTCTTGAGTTGGACTAATTCTGAATGCATTAGAAGACAAACATTTTGAATTGGCTTAAGATAGTTGCAGTACATTCTTCACAAATCACCTATATGTTATTGTCAATGGAATTTTCTCTTTGTTCTATTCTCATATGTTCCTTACTAAGCAAGATAATTTCCATAATTTCATTTGGATGAAGGCCAAAATTCTTGGATTCAGAGTACAGGGAGACCCTTCTTATGTTATATATGAATAAAGTCAGAGGGCAATTTGCTACCTTCAAATGCTGTGGGCTTCAAATTCCATAAACTTTAGTCATTATGGTCAATGGTCAGGAGTTGTAGCAATTTTAGTCCAAACTATGAAAAAATGTCTACAATTATCAATGATATTAATCCACCATTTCTCTTGTTCATGATTGTGCAGCAATTCAACATTGCAAACATTTTATGCAATGCTATGTTAGCATAGTGAATGTTTTAAGACAAATTCAGAGAGAAATTTAGTAAAATTGTATATAATTTTTTAAAATATGTATTTGAAGCTTTGAATGAGTTGTTCTTCAGAGATATTGTGTAAACGCAGTTGGAGAATCCATAATATTGTTCCATGCATTTCTGATATTTCTGAATTTTCATAATGTTGTAAAATTAACATGGATTCAAAGGGAAGAATATTTTGCAGCTATTTCCTGAACCTAAAGGGAATTTTAAAAGCTCCTTTAAAAGGCCTTAATTTAACAAAATAATTAGACAAGCAACTCCATACCAGATATTTTTCTACTATCATAAAAATTTGGGGGAGGGGGTTTAATGAATCTTCTGTCTAACAAGCCTCTGATGATCTGTCATGTCAATGCATCATAATGACAACATAGATGAAGTCTTGGGATATTAATTACTGAGATATTTCTCTTGTGCATATTTGTGCATGGTTAAGATAAAACAGTTTTTTAAAAAATAAAGTAGCAAGGAAACCTTTAAGGTTTTTTATTTTATTAAAAATGTTTTTTAATTATAAAGGTCAACTGATGAAATCAATGAGCAAGAAAAAATTATTTCAAAGCTCTTTAAATATTTTGACCTGTCTTTTAGAGTTGGGTGTTTCTTAACTTGAGAAGCTATCTCCTGCCTTATGCGCCACAAATATATATGAATCAACTTGCCTGAGATAGAGATGGTAAAGACACATGGAAACATTTCTGGTGCGCTAATGACATAAACATTTTTCAGAACAAGTGTTAAAGACCAATGTCTTGGAACCACTGTCCTGGGATTCTATACCATACAAGGCATATACAAAAAGAGGAGACGGTCAAAGAACACTTCTTCTGGCAGATCCAGAAGAAGATGGAGGGACAACATCAAAGACACACTACTACAACAGCATCAGATAACAATGGTTGTGGCCACCAGAACTGCAAGAACCAGAACTTTGCATCTTCTTCGACATCCAGTGGTAAAAGAGGAAGTAAAGAAGAACTATTAGAGATGGCCCATGTATCTGGATAGATGATTTTTGAAAAAACATGGAATGTGGATTCCTTTATATTTTCACTTGGAACGTATCACATAAAATTAGCATGCTATAAATCTTTGGAGAAGAGTGGGAAATATGTCCAAATACATACTTGCATTCTTGCATACAAATACTTGTATAGTCTTCCTTCTGTAGAAAACTCCCATTTTTGAACTGTTTAAAAGTTAGAACTGCAATCACAAAGGTGCTTTTTCAAAAGGCAACTGGACTTCCTTTTTTTTCTTGAAGACGTTTCGCCTTCTCATCGAGAAGCATCCTCGGTTCTCAGAACTGGGGATGCTTCTTGAATGAGAAGTGAAACATCTTCAAGAAAAAAAAGGAAGAACGTCTACCTGCTTTTGAAAAAGCATTTTTGGGACAACCATGACCTAGATAGGTGGTTCTTAACCTGGGCAATATCACCCCCAGGGGGCAATTTCATTTTTCAGGGGGGCGATGGAACGAAAAGGGGCAACGCGGGGGCGAAGGAATGAAAAGGGGGCAATATGGCGGCAATGGAGCGAGATGTTTTGGGGACACTTTTGAGACTTTTTCGTACAGTGAATCGCTGTATATCAGTCGTACAAAAACATCAGATCGCTCGCTATTAGTGGATTGAATTGTGTTTTCAAATGTTCCTCCAGCTAGCTTCAGTACAGAATGCTGTACACATGTGAATATGCATTGCTTATCTTCATGCGCGTTGCGCAGCAATCTCTACCCATACAGTGGCATGCCATTGGCCAGAATGGGCAGTGATGGAGGGGGGAGCGCTTCTTTCAAAACACCGCATGCTGAGTGGCTGTCCCCTGTGACGAGAGCTGTAATGTCAACGTAACTGTTGAAACTAGGTTTATCAACATCCACATGTATTTTTTTAGTGTTCCAGTGCAGTCAAAAATTTAATTTGCAGGTAGTGCCTTTCATTTCGAAGGCTTGTCAACATGGCTGAGAAGGGACGTTGGTACTCACCTGTGAGACGTCCTTTCTCGTAGGGCGGAGCTAGCCTCCAAGAATGGGTTAAATCTGCCCTCTAGCCAATAGGACCGAGTCTTAAAAAAGGTATAAATAGTGCCCTGTCAGATTGGCACTCCCTCTTTTAATCGAGGGATCAAGTCAGACTCGATGTGCTTTTTCCAAAACAAACAGACAATTTATTAACTATGTACAGACTCATCGCAGAGAATAGGAATTATGTACAGGAGACACAGCTCAGAATAAGTAACTATATACACACCCCTAGCAGAGAAAAAACAAAACTATATACAGGTGAATCAATGCTTACAAGAGAAGAACTATATATACCAGATAGCCGTAGAGCGCCCAGCCAGCCCCAATGGGAGGGACTTGGAGGCTAGCTCCGCCCTACGAGAAAGGACGTCTCACAGGTGAGTACCAACGTCCCTTCTCCATAGTGGGCGGAGCTAGCCTCCAAGAATGGGACATACCAAAGCTGGCGTCCCTAGGGCGGGATCAATCGTCCTGGCTGGGAAGAGAGCTCGATGTCACCCCTGTCTCCAGCACCCGCCTGCCAAAATCCGCCTCCTCCGAAGCATAAGCGTCTAGTTTGTAATGGTGGATGAAGGGAGTGAGGGAGGACCAGGTGGCCGCCCTACAGACCTCGAGGATAGGGACCCTAGCATTCCACGCCGCAGAGGTCGCTGCGCTGCGGGTGGAGTGTGCCGTGAGACCCGAGGGCTTAGGTAGTGCCATGTGTTTATAGGCCAAGGAGATGGCCGCCCGGATCCATCGACCAATTGTCGCTGAAGACGCCTTGCGACCCTGAGTGGAGGGGCAAAAAGTCACAAATAAAGTCTCCATTCGCCGCAGAGGAAGCGTCCGACAGAGGTAAATGCTAAGAGCGCGCTTGACGTCCAGCATGTGCCAAGCGCGTTCAGAGTCCGTGGACGGATTTTGAAAAAAGGCTGGTAAGATGACCTCCTGAGCCCTGTGAAACGGCGTGTTCACCTTGGGCGTGAAGGCCGGGTCCAATCGAAGAACGACCCTGTCGCTGTGGAAGGTACACAGGTCCGCTCGCACGGACAAGGCTGCGAGTTCAGATATCCTGCGCGCTGAGGTGATTGCGACGAGGAACGCTACCTTGAAGGAAAGGTGTGACAAGGGAACAGAGTCCAATGGTTCGAAGGGGGCAACAGTTAAGGCCGAGAGAACCTTGGAAAGGTCCCACGTGGGGAAACGATGCACCACCGGTGGGCACAGGTTAGTGACCCCCTTAAGGAACTGCTTCAAGAGAGGGTGAGCAGCCAGCGAGTCCAGGTGTGGGCAGGACAACACAGTTGAAAGTGCCGCAACCTGTCTGCGCAAGGTGTTTGGAGACAGGCCCTTGGCGAGCCCCTGCCGCAGAAATTGGATGACGTTAATGATTGAGAGATCAAGAGGGGAATAACCCACCTGCGCGCACCAGGCACAAAATGTGCGCCAGGTAACCGAATAAATCCGCTCCGTTGACGGCCGTCTGGAGGACAACATGATTTCGGAGAGGTAGTCCGGAACTAGGCGGTGTTGCAGAGTGAGCCGCTCAAGCGCCAGGCGGTCAGTTGTAGCCAGTGCAGCTCTGGATGCTGCACTGACCCCTGGGCAAGCGACCACTCTGTCGGCGGGATCCGCCAGGGAGGTGATGCGGACAGGGACATAAGGTCCGTGAACCAGGTCCGCCGGGGCCAGTGTGGGGCCAGGAGGATGACTTCCGCTTTCAGCATCAGGACCCTCCGGATGACCTGTGGGATCAGCGGAAGGGGGGGAAAGGCATACAGCAATTCCTGAGGCCATTGACAACGAAGAGCGTCCGTGTCCTCCGCACCCGGAGTTCGGAACCTGGTCACGAACCTGGGAAGTTTGGCGTTTTCCGGGGTGGCGAACAGATCCACGGCTGGCAGTCCAAAGCGGACCACTATTTGATGGAAAATGTCCGGGTGCAGGGACCACTCTGCCGGATCGATGGCATTCCGGCTGAGCCAGTCCGCCGTGGTGTTGCTCACCCCGGAGATGTGCTCCGCCGTGATGGATCGTAGGTGCCGCTCTGCCCAGAGCCCCAGGGTCATCGCTTCGGTCATGAGGGCCCTGGAGAAGGTCCCCCCCTGTCGATTTATGTGGGCTTTCGTAGTCACGTTGTCCGTTAAGACTAAAATGTGACGGCCCATCAGATGAGGTTGAAAATGCAGAAGGGCCAAGCGGACCGCCCTGAGCTCTAGCAAATTGATCGGAAGGGAGCGCTCTGCCCTGGACCAAGTGCCCTGGGCGACGAGGGAGTCGGTATGGGCCCCCCAGCCCGTGGTGCTGGCGTCGGTCGTTACCGTGAGTTTCTGCGGCTCCATGAATTCGGAGCCCTCGTTCAGGGCGGGCGAGGTCCACCACCGGAGGGATTTCCTCGCCGACGCCGGCATCCTGACCCTCGCGGGGGAATGGCTTCGATTCGCCCGCTGAAAAGGGAGAAGAAACCATTGAAGGTCTCTGGAGTGCAGATGAGCCCACGGAACGATGTGTATCGCGGAAATCATTTTTCCCAGGAGGGAAGACAGCTGGTTCAAGGGAATCCTTGTTTGACCCAGAACTTGCTGGACTAATTCCAATATGCTGTCTCTCCGTTCCTGAGACAGGTAGACCCTGCACTCCAGAGAGTCAATGATGGCCCCCAGGTGGGTGACCCTGGTAGAGGGGGACAGTTGGCTCTTTCCCAAATTAACGAGAAACCCGTGGTGTTCGAGTGTGTTGAGGGTTACCTGGACATCCTGCTGAGCCTGAGATAGGGAAGAGGACTGGATGAGAATGTCGTCCAGGTAACACTGAACATGCACGGGAAGAGCCCTAAGGTGGGCGGTCAAGGCGGCCAATACCTTGGTGAATACCCTTGGCGCTGAAGACAGGCCGAAGGGCAACGCCTGGTATTCATAATGCACCCCTGCATAACAAAATCTGAGGAATTGGCGGTGAGAAGGGTGAATAGGGATGTGGAGGTAGGCCTCCGTGAGGTCAATTGAGGCGAGAAAATCGCCACGCCTAATGCCCGCCAGAATTGATTGCAGGGTGTGCATTTTGAATTTCCTGTACCTCACATATCTGTTCAGGCGTTTCAGATCGAGAATCGCTCTCCACCCACCCGAGGATTTCGGAACCACAAATAAAATGGAATAAAATCCTTGCCCCTGCTGGTCCTCAGGCACCTGCTGGATGGCTCTAATGTCCAGTAGGTGCTGAATTGCCTGATTTACGAGGACCCGTTTGGAGATGTTTGAAGACAAGGGGCAGCGTAAGAAAAACCTCGGAGGGGTGGAAATAAATTCCAGGTACAGTCCTGTCGACAGGGTTTGCAAAACCCATGCGTCATTGGTGATTTCCTCCCACCGACTGGCAAAGGATGCCAGTCGACCCCCAATGGGAGGGATCGAGTCGGGTCTACTTATACTGGCGGTAAGGGCGACCACCGGCACCTCTAAAGGGCCGTTTCGATTGCCCGCCCCGGTATGGCCTGTCGGCAGCAGAGCTCTGCCGTGGGGCATATGAACCCTGGGAACCCCCATATTGCCCCTGGGTTGCCCCGTACTGCCCTTGGCCAGAGGAATAGGAGCCCTGGTACCTATTGTACGGGGTCTCCGACGGCCTTGAACCTCGCCTGTAGGGAGGGGCCTTATATTGGGGCTTCTTAGAGTAGGAGGGAAGAATTTTCCTCTTGTCTTTGGTTTCCGTAGTGATACGGTCTAAGGCAGGGCCGAACAGGGACTGACCCGAGATAGGGGCTGCTGCTAGCTTCCACTTGTGCCGCAGGTCGGCTGACCAACTGCGGAGCCAATGCATGCGCCTGGCTACCACCGCCGTTCCCATTGCCCTGGCCGTGAAACGACCGGCCTGTAGCGCGGAGTCAGAGGTAAATTGGGCAGCGGCAATCAATTTCTGGATATCCTGGTGGGCCCTTGTGTCGGCCTGCGGGATATGGTCCTGGAGACCATGCAACCACTTCAGTGAGGTGCGGCAAAAAAAGGATGTGGTAGTTGAGGCCCTGACCGCCCATGCGGCTGCCTGGTGCGTTTTCTGGAGGATGGATTCCGTCCTACGCTCCTCCGGGCGGAGAAGGTCATCTGGTTCCCCAGGAACTGGAGCAGTTGAGTAGAGCGCCAACACGGGAGGATCGACAGCCGGGACTGGGAGATGTTGCACCAGATGTGACGAAATATTAAAGTATCGTTTGTCCTGGGCGCTGGGCGCGGGGCCCGATGCTAGCGTGTGCCATTGTTTTGTTATGGCATCGACAAAGAGGTTGGGCGTCGGAATCACCTCGGTGGACGAGGTTGAGGCTTCGCCAAATATGGGATCGCCCTGAACCGCAGCGGTTTGAGGGTCAGCAGCCGATGGTGGAATGTTGGCCGTTGCCCTGGCCTTATGGAGCAGGGAACGAAAGAGACTGGGGTGGAAGAGGGAGGTAGAGGTTGAGGGTTCTGGATCAAGGTCCTCATCCTCTGACAGCTGTGGGTGTGGGGTGTCATGACCCCCCTGTCCCTCATCAATTTCCCCTTCCTCCTTGTCCAGGTCCCCAGCCGGGATGGGGGAGCTGTGGACGGAGTAATCGTCTTCGTCCTCTGGGTCCTCGATGGACACAGGTTCCGGAACGGGCGGAGGTGAGGCAGCCCTGGGTGGGGGGTGAGCCCGTGAGGAATGGGCCATGGCCCTGAAAGCGGCCTCTATGCCCCTTTTGATGGCCTCGTCCATCCTTTTCTGGACCGCAGGATCGTCCAGTGGGTCAGTATGTGGAACTGGGGTGACCCTGCGGCGGTCGGAGCGCCCCTGATGTGAATGGGCCCCCCAAACGTCACCTTCCTGTAGATGGACACTCGGGTTGTCCAGCGAGGCGTCCTCAGGTGAGTGCCCCAACCTGCGTGGGGTTATGCCCTGTTTAAGCCGTTTTCACGGGCTTCTTAGGCTTTGGGGGGGGTGAGGCTATGGGGGATCTGTCCCTGTGTTCATTGGTGGCTCGTGGTATAGGCAAATCCTCTTGAGGACCTTCTGGAGGGCAAGGCCTAGAAGACTTGGCCTTGGCCTTGCCCTGCCTGTGAGCCCCCTCAGCCATGTCCGACAATGCCCGGCAGCAAGACAGTAAAAAATGTTTTTTTATTAGTCTGCTCCTCGCGACGGCGATCTGCTTCTTCGTAGGTCGCCTCGGCTCGGAACTGCGTTTGGGGCGCACTGCGCGTGCGCGGGCCCTTCGGGTGATCGGCAGTCTTGTGTCGATGATGCGAGAAGCCTCAGCCAATCAGGAGCGTCAAGCCGGGGAATTCAAAATGGCCACCGTGACGTAAGAGCCGAGCTGGTAACGGCTGTTCGCGCCAAAACTGGAGAAGCTCGGGCGGCGATTCTCGGCCTGCCGATTTGACGGCTGAGGCCAGCAACGGAAAGAGAAGGCCTGACAGAGAAGGGCTCTGTTCGGGGCGGCCAGAGACGGAGCGCAGTGGTCGATCGACGCTCGTGGCCTGCCGATTTGACGGCTGAGGCCAGCAACAAGGCAGGTAGGCCGGACAGAGAAGGACTCTGCTGGGGCGGCCAGGAAACCGCGCACAGCGTTCGATCGGTTGTAATTCTGGGAAGCTCACGATGGCAAGGAGTCTTCCTGGGCGGGTCCCGAGCCTTGGCAGGAATGCCGGGCCGCAGTATGCGGTTGGGCAGCCGCCCACACCGCGCTCAACCCAAGGTGACAGCTGTCAGAATGGGGAGACTTGTAGAAAAGTTAGAATTTCACTCACGGAAGGCAGCAGAAAGCAGGATAATCAACGGTGGAACTAGCCTCCAAGCAATGGGAAAAAGCACAATGCCCTTTGGCTACGGACCGAGATTAAAAGAGGGGAGTGCCAATCTGACAGGGCACTATTTATACCTTTTTTAAGACTCGGTCCTATTGGCTAGAGGGCAGATTTAACCCATTCTTGGAGGCTAGCTCCGCCCACTATGGAGAACAGGAAGTGTCACCAATATTTGACGGAATACCTAAAATTGGGATTCATTCCATCTCCTTCCAACATACAGCTTCCGTTTTGTCTTCTTTGTGAGAAAACATTTTCAAATGAAGAGATGAAGCCTTCCCAACTGAAAGATCATTTGGTAAGAATTCATTCGGATAAAGCCGACAAACCGGCATCATTTTTCCAATCCTTAAAGGCCAAGTTTGAGGGTCGCAGCACTGTTGGGAAGTTATTTGAGAAATCGTCACTCAACTCCGACAAGGGGCTCATTTGTTCCTATGAAGTATCTTTGTTTATAGCAAAATATGGCACACCTCACACTATCAGAGAAACGCTGATTTTACCAGCAGTGAAACGGAATGTTGCCACCATGTTGGGGCCCAGCGCAAGCACTATCACTCCATCGATTCCTTTGAGCAATGACACCGTATCAAAAAGAATTGATGAAATGGCTGCTGATGTGGAAGAAAGGCTTGTTGACACCTTGAAAAATGCAGAATTCGTGATGCAGATTGATGAGTCAACGATTCGTGAAAATGAAGCCTTGTGTCTTATGTCCGTTTCATCAACAGAAATGAAGAGATCGGGAAAGAACTGTTATTTGTTCGAAATTTAGCCACCGACAAAAGGTTCTTCGATATTTAACAAGGTTGAAGAGTTTTTTAATGAGAAAAACATCCCTTTGACAAACGTCATGGCATGTGCAACCGACGGAGCTGCATCCATGATTGGACGATATCGCGGATTTCAAGCTCATCTAAAATTGGTTGTACCTGGAGTTATGACTGTCCATTGTGTCGTTCATAGACAGCACCTTGGTTTTTTGCTGCCACTTGAAGCAACTGAAAGAAGATATGGAAACCAGATTCTATGGTCTGATAAATCTGGAAGTGCCCACTTGGGTGCTAAATCCTTTCACAGCAGACTTTGCACAACTTCATCCCAAACTGCAAGAGCCACTGACAGATCTGAAATACGACTGTGAAGCCCAGTCACATTTTCAGAGTTAAGGCTACGAAGCTTTTTGGGTAAAAATGAGGAACACTTACCCAATATTTTGGAAGGAAGTTAAGTTGCTTCTTTTAGCCTTTCCTTCCGTCCAACAGATCATTTCTAAGTCAAGGAACTTGTTGAAGATCTCTGAGCGCAGTGATTTAAGAATGCTATTAACAAATATGGTTCCAGACATCAAGAAATTGGCATCAGCTCACCAAGCACAAGGCAGCCACTGATGTTCTTTTTCTTTTTTTCTTTTGCTTTTTGTGTACATACATTTTTTTAATAATTGTCTGAGCTTTTATCATTGTATTTGCTTGCATTGGATTTCACATTCCAGTTTCAGTTTTCGGCTTCATTTTCGAATTTTGGTTGTGCTCTGTAAAACATTTTGTGTGTGTGTTTGTATTGTACTTTTTTAGCATGCACTCCAGTTCGATACTATATTTTGGTTTCTCAGTTTTATGTTTTCAATTTTTTGTTGTGCTCTTCGTGTAAACTTTGTGTGTGTGTGTGTGTGTGTGTGTGTGTGTGTGTGTGTGTGTGTAAGTATGTGTGTGTATATATATATATTTCAGTTTTAGGCATTAAATTTGTTGCTCTGATTTTGTCTCAAATAAATAAGATAATAATGAAATACATGCATCACGAAGTTTGGGAATAAAGTGACGGGCGGCACCAAAATTTTTCACACAGTTGAGATATGGGAAAAATATCTAGAAATAAATTATTTGCATCGATATGTCCTGATGACAATTTTAAAGAAAACAAAAAAAGTGTTTGCATACATTGAAGAATTATTTCCTATGTTGTGATTGACAGGTTATGTTGGGGGAGGGGGGGCGATGACAACTTCCTCATTGGTTCAAGGGGGCGATTCGTTCAAAAAGGTTAAGAACCACTGATCTAGATGAATCTCCATAGACATTTAGAATTGCAATATGCACTCTAGTCCATTATTACAACAATTTAATTGCCAGTTGTTATCATGGGATAAGCCTAAGCATGGCTAGGCTAGGCAAATATATACTCCCCTTCTCTTAAATAGCTGCAAGGAATCTGTGAGAATTGTGACAATTAGCTTACCCCATCCAAGAAGATTTAGGCAATCTGAAGAAAAATGATCATGATCTTCATCATCAGAGTTCCGGGCCCCTTTAAAAGTGTATGATGATCAACCCATAACAAGCCTTCTGTCTCATATATAAAAAGCACAGTAAGTTACAGGGCATAGATAATTAGTATGTTATTACTTGGTTGCATGCAATTAACATACTATTAATTCAAATTATATGTAAATGGGATAGAATATGCTTCTAGGACAATAGAACAGATTCTGAAATTGTTTCCATCAATTAAGAACAAAACATTTACCCAGGCTGTGAAATACCTTGATCAGTGGATTTACACAATCATGAATTAAAAACAATTAGTTTGGGCTTTGATTGTTAACTTGACTTTTTGTTTCTCGCTCCTTTATCTCATGTGCATTTACATAGCTTAATCTTAAATTTATTCGGAAAGAAATTCACATGAATGCAAACGGACACATCCAAAATAAGCAAAAACTGGGCTTAGTGGGTAATAAAAACATGTTTTGGAGAAGAACGATAGAAAGAAATTTGCTTTTTAAAAATGCGGTGTTCTGGTAGTCTTACATAAAAGTACCTTAATGTTTCCACTTCCAAACTACATAAAATGGATTAGTAGTCACTAAGTTTGATTAGCCCCCACCCCAATTCGGGGGTTTGGCATGTTGCTGAAGGCAGTTGCTGAGCTGGTCTACTCCCTAGTTTATTATTATTACTTATATTTGTATGCCACTCAACTCAGCAGGGACTCTGAGTGGCTAACAACAATATAAACAATATCAATATAAAACAGTTTAAAAACAGGGTTAAAAACACAATAAAAACATTAAAAAAACACTGTCATACAAACACTCATGGGCCTACATTAGGGGTGAAATGCTCCCGGTTCGCTCTTGCCTGTTGGTCGTCGCAGAGCCGATGGAGCCGGTGGTGGTAGCGGCGTGGGCTCCCCCCGCCCACTTCCCCCACCCGCCTGGATGCTGCCATTTGAGTTCTTTTGCCCTCCGCGCATGCAGAAGGCTTTGCGCATGCGCAGAGGGCAAAATAACTCAAATGACGGCGTCCAGGTGGGCAGGGGAAGCGGGCGGGGGAAGCCCCACATTGTGACCGCCACTGGCTCCATTGGCTCTGCGACGACCGACAGGCAAGAGCAAACCGGGAGCATTTCACCCCTGGCCCACATCTATTATCCATTAGGCCCAGGCTTGCTGGAAAAGCCAGGTTTTCACAGCTTTCCTGAAGGCCAATGGGGTGGGGATAGTCCAGATCTTGGGGGTTAGCTGATTCCACAGAGTAGGGGCTGCCACAGAGAAGGCCCTCGCCTGTGGGCCCGCCAGCCGACATTGTCTAGCTGACGGAACCATAGCAGGCCAACCCTGTGTGATCTAACTGGTCGTAGGGAGGTATATGGTAGGAGACGGTCCTGAAGGTACTCTGACCCTGAACCATATAGGGCTTTAAAGGTAATCACCAACAACTTGAATTGCACCCGGAGACCAATGGGTAGCCAATGCAGCTCGCGTAAGATGGGAGTCGTGTGGGTGTACTTAGGCACACCCACTATAGCATGCGCCGCTGCATTTTGGACCAGCTGAAGTCTCTGAATACTCTTCAAGGGTAGCCCCATGTAAAGTGCATTACAGTAATCAAGCCGTGAGGTGACAAGGGCATGAGTGACTGTGAGAAGTGCTTCCCGATCCAAGTAGTTAAGAAGCACCAGTGTTCACCCAAGCACCAAGAATGAAGTGCTGAAGCAGATTGCAGAAATATAGATCAAACTGGGGAAGGAGTGTGATGCCATGACCCAAAGCATGAATCTGCCAATACCTGATTTTGATGTTTATATGGGGTTTCTTAGAGTACTTTATACATTTATATTGTTAACCATCCAGAGCTTGTAGAAATAGGCAACATCCATGCAACATAAAACAACACTTTATCTCAGTCCAAGAGATAGCAAAACAATCTTTTGGCTTGGTGATAGTGTTCTGGAAGTATATTCTTATATCCAATTGCTGTGCCAGCTCAGTCTGGCAGCATAGGAATCAATGGAGATTTGTCACTTGAAGAATGGCAGCCATCAAATGTTGACAGCAAGGTGGAAATAATGCTTGAAAGTTGTATTTCCTTCTTTAAAGTCATACCTTGTTTCAATCTCTGGTGGGGAAATCTGAAGAATCCTATTTCCTGGGATGATGTCCCAGAGATGAAAGAACAGCACCCTAAACACCTAGTGATGATTTGAATAAATTGTCTAGATTTATCTCTTACTATTCAGCTGGGTTGAATTCAGAGTCATTCTTTGAAATCAACAATTTACTTGAAGTCATTAGCTTAAGTCATCCATGGAATCCCAGTTATGATTGACTGTGTGAGGTCTGATAGTTACTTTTTTTTGAATAGATGTTACAAGGACAACGGAATGCCTCTTGTTCATATCACATTGATCCTAATTATTTTGATTGGGATCATAAAAGTACATGTAGTTACAAAGATACACAGGGAGATGAACATTTTGTTCCCTCTGCAGACTTGATATAATCTACATTTTATTGGCAAAGCATGCTATTGTCTTGTGGAAACTATGTGATTCTTTTCTATTATTTAGAATAACATTTTCTTTGGCTTCCAAAGGAATTTGAAAAACCAGAGTGTATCCCATCTATGTCTTTTAAAATCCACCTGCAAGAGGGGTTTTTATAGGTAAATTTATATCAAGAAAACATTTTTTTTCCAAATCACGTATTAATACTGCACTTAAAACTAGCTAGAAATAGGAAATTAAGGCTTATATTGCAATACCCCACATTGTACACTGAGTATCTGCAAGGAAAATGTAATGCCTGGGGCTTCTTCCCTTAGTTTTATTATGTTTGGTATAATAAAACATACTTAATAAAACCTCTGGGTTTGGCTAGTCTAGAGAAAAGAAGGACTAAGGACAGCAGTATTCCAGTATTTGAGAGGTTGCCACAAAGAGGAGGGGGTCAACTTATTTACCAAAGCACCAGAGGGCAGGACAGGAAACAATGGATGGATACTAATCAAGAAGAGAAGCAACCTAGAATTAAGGAGAAACTTCCTAACAGTGAGGACAATTAACCAGTGGAACAACTTGCCTTCAGAAGTTGTAGGTGCTTCATCATGGAGGTTTTTAACAAAAAAGACTGGATAGCCACCTGTCTGAAATGGTATAGGTCTCCTCAGGGAAATCCATGTTTTTTACTACCGGTTCTGTGGCCGTGGCTTGGTGGACTGGTGTGCCTGGTGGGCATGGCAGGGGAAGGATACTGCAAAATCCCCATTCCCACCCTACTCTGGGGCCAGCCAGTGGTGGTGTTTGCTGTTTCTTTGAACTACTCAAAATTGCTGCTACCGGTTCTCCAGAACCTGTCAGAACCTGCTGGATTTCACTCCTGGATCTCCTGCCTGAGCAAGGGGTTGGACTAGAAGAGGCCCCTTCCAGCTCTATTCTGATTGATTGGATTCATACTTACAGGTAGTCCTTGACTATTGGGACCAGAATTTCCATTACTAAGCAAGGCAGTTGTTAAGTGAGATGCATCCAATTCTATGACTTTTTGGCTATAGTTGTTAAGGGAATCGTTGCAGCTGTTTAGTGAACCACACAGTCATTAAACAAACCCAGCCTCCCCCATTGCCTTTGCTTCTCGGAAGCCAGCTGGGAATATTAGAGATGGTGATCATGTGACCCCAGGATACTGCAACTATGGTAAATATGTGTTGGTTGCCAAGCGCCCACATTTTGATCATGGGTCCATGGGGATGCTGCAATGCTCATAAGGAGGAGGGATTGTAAGACTTTTTTTCGGTGCTGTTCTAACTTTGAATGGTCACTAGACAAATAATTGTAAGTCAATTGACAGTTTGTTCCAGGGGTGGGTTCCTAATTTTTTTACTACCACTCTGTGGGCGTGGCTTATTTTGTGGGTGTGGCTTGCCAGCCATGTGACCGGGCCTCGGGAGCTTGGCAGCGGCCGGAGAAGCGGGGGGGCATTGCCCACCCGCAACGCAGCCCCCCGCAGCGGGAGCAGCAAGACTGCAGCAGCGCTTCTTCTAGGAGGCTCCGTCCGGCCTGAATGCTTCTCCCCATTCGATGATCCTAGGCTCCTGCTGCCCATTCCCCCTTCCCTCAGCAGCTCGAGAAGCCTCGAAAATGCAAAAATGCCTGGGATCATCACCGCGTGTTCGTGGCTTCTCAGACTGCTGAAGGGAGGGGAATGGAGATAGCTCCTGCTGCCCATTCTTTCAGCATCTCACACGCTCCCTCAGCCATCCTCCCCTGCTTGGACTCACTGTGGGGTAGGAAGGCAGCGCATGCGCAGTGCCGGAAGCTCGGCTTCTGGGCATGCGCAGAAGAATTTTTTTAAAAAATATTTAAAAAAATTTTTTTTAATGGCGGCGCCCAGGCACCGGCAACCGACCACACCGGTACTGTGACGTCACCAGTGGGTCGCTACCGGTGCTATAGAGTGGACCGCACCGGTAGGAACCCACCACTGGTTTGTTCCCTTGAATCTAATAAGTCTGGAGTAGACAGACTTTAGTTATAGGGCTAATTCACATTTCCTAGTTCACCAATTACCACAATAACACAGCAACATTTTTTAAGGGCAATGTTGTTTATTTACTTCTGTCCCATTGCAAATGCAACCTCTGGCCATGTTTCCCTCCTGTACTTTTAAAGTACTGTTTTCCCTTCCTTGTTTTGATCCAAAGTGCTTTACTTCCTCACAGGACAGCCTCAGCGGTTGATTTTCTTCAAGAAACATGTTTCTTATTATTCAAAAATAGTAATAGTAGTAGTGGTGGTGGTGGTGGTGGTGGTAGTAGTAGTAGATCAAAATCATGTAGGCAATGGTTTTCCTTATAACACTTTACGGAAGTGAAAGTTGGACTCTGAACAAGTAAGATAAAACAAAGTAATGACACTTTTGAACAATGAGAAAATTGGAGAGAATCTGGAGAACGCCACAGATAGCTCCAAGAAGTAAACATAGAATAAATCAATTCAGAATTTTCACTCCAGGCACAAATTATTATATTTTGCATATATTATGTGAAAACCTAGCTCCCTGGAGAAGTCTATAATGCTGGGAAAGATAGAAAGGCAGAGTGGGGGGAAAAGGACAATCAGCAGCAAGCTGGATGAATTCGGTTACAGCGGAAACGGAGGCTTCATTGGAATATCTGAAGAACCAGATGGTCCTAGAGAAACCATCCATGTGATTGCTAAGAATCAGCATCAACTTGATTGCACATAATTAATCCGTCCTGTGTATGTGTGTGTGTGTGTGTGTGTGTGTGTGTGTGTGTGTGTGTGCGCGCGCTTGTGCTCAGGGGGATACAGTAAGATCCACCCACATAAAGAAAAGCAAATGGTCATTGTTTCCCTAGTCGCCTACAGTCCAAACTAAATCCTTTTCAAAAAGTTGCTAAATTGACTCAGTTTGGGCAGATTTTTCTTAAATCAGCTTAGATATAAACTTTATCAGTGCAGAACATGCTGTGTTGATGTACCCATAGTTACTGTACAATCAGTAACTGTTAAGTGGCCTTCCCCCCCCCTTGTAAAATGCCTAGAGAGAATGAGGAGTGGGATAAAGTGGAAATCCAAAGAATGTAGTAATTTGTTTTTCAAGGCTGAGAGAAATGGACTCTGACAATGCAATCAACTCAACACACAATGGAGATTCAATGCAAACTATTTGTAATTGTCTCAAGCCTTAATGTAATAAACAGAAAAAAGAATCCACATGATTATCTTCTATGAATACGATCAATTTGTATCTGTGTTATGATGATTTAAAACACAGTAGTTTGTGGAAGTCTAGAGAGCTCTTCTGTCATCAGATGACTGTATAGATCTCTTCCAAATTCCATCCCATCATTGTCTCAATATTTTTATTGTGAAAAAAAGACCGTCTGTCTCCATTGAGAAGTGATGTATTTCAAGACAGATGTTTCACGAAATCTTCCCGTCCGATCATAGCATTTCTTGGTTTAACCAACTGGACACAGTTCTATGAGCTTATTCAGGAATTTGTAGATGAATGTGCCCATTTTAATGCAGAGCTATAGTAACTCTACTTATTGAATCCACAGGACTAGCCCCTGTATAACCGGTCTTGGAAATCCTGCTTGGCTTGATTGTAAATGATCTGAACTCATTGAATGTGGAAGAAGAGGTAAGACTATTTATTATCTAGATCCCAGCACCATTATACATGATCACGGCTCATCAGTCTCCCATTACCCATGGCATCAAATGACCTTTGATAACAGGGAAAGACAGCACAGAAAGCAGAGCTCTCTCTCTGAACATTATCATTTCCAAAAGCCAGTCTGAGCTAGAATCACTCACACACTCTGAATTAGATTGGGATCCTTCTAAATTGCATCACTGAGTCATGGAGACATTCTCTCTTAGCAAAAGAAGTCACCTTTCTTGACAGGTAGGTAAAGCATATCGGTGTAATGCACACATACATTTATATGTTTACTCTATCAATTAAAATATTTATCCAAATAACTATTTTGGCTAACTTGATTCCTAAACTCATTTTTATGCAAAAGTATACTAAGACTCTATTCATTGGTTTTTAAAGAATACTCTGTATGTATAGGTTCTTTGGTTAAGGACCACTCGTTCAGTGACAGTTTGAAATTACAATGGCATGGAACAAATGGAACTTATGGCCAGTCCTCAAACTTCTGACCATCCCAGAATCCCTGCAGTCACATGATTGTGTTTTGAGAGTTGGCAGCTGGGTCGTCCTTAACAATGGCTGCAGCATCCCAGAGTCATGTGATCCCCATTTGTGACCTACCCTGCTGACTTCCCACAAGTCAAGTCAAGCCATCAGGGAAGTTTGCAGGTAAGTCTCCCCCATCCTGCAGTAGCCATCCTCAGCCCAGCCCCTGTGTGTTCACACCATGTCATATGGCCCCCATGCACCCTTCCCCACCCAGTAGCAGCCACTTACGTGCCCACTTAACGACCTATGATCCTCACTTAATGACAGCAACATGGAGTTCCAGTATGACTGTGGCGAAATGATGTGAACACATTGTCCTCACTCAGCAACAGAAATTCCGGTCCCAATGACCATTGTTAATTGCACGTAATACATGTGACATTTATTGGATTACAATCCAGATTCAAACTGATGGAGACCCACTTCAGAGTCAACACTATAAAAGGAATGAATAGATACCAAACATTTGGGTCTACGTTGTTTAAGACGGATGTTGAAAGATGCTGGATTGTGCACAAGACTCTTTATTTTAATACAAAGAGTATGAAATTGGTAACTATGGAACAAAAGTGTATTCTGTATAGCATTGGCTAATAATATTTCAGCTCAACAGCATGAGTTCTTTTTAAAAAAATGTTTAGGATTGCAAAAAAAAGATGCCTGTATCCTCTCAACTGGATTACTGTCACTGTTCTGATGCATAATAGCAGGTTTCGTTTTGGAAAACATGGATCAGGATAAAATACATAGTATTTTGCCTCAGAGTTGAATAAAACTGTGCCAGATAATCTAGGTTTCTGAGACCCCACCAACAACCAAAGCAATGCTAGCAGAGCCTTTGTAACCACATCTCCAGCTGAAGAACACACTATCAGCTTGGAACACCGTTCAAGAAAAAGTTAACTTGCCAATTCTTTTTCCTTTTAGTGTTGTTGTTTTTCTCTCCCTTCCTCTCTCCTCACTCCAATTTAAGCAAGTTGCAAAGATGCACATCATATCCATGCATAAGAGTTTGGAATTAAGTTTTCTATGTCAGGTTTGTTTATAAAACTCGTATTTTAAACACTTTGCCTGGAGGCACTATTCTGGAGCAGCACACTGATTTATCCCCCTCCCCACTTAACCACCACCCCCTGCCCCAAGCAGCAGTTTTCATTTTCTGTGAACTATAAGTGGGGATTGCAAAGTTCTGGATGGCGTGCTTGCTTTAAAACATCTCAGTACGCCACAAATTTACAATTAAGTTTATTTACTTAGCAGCAGGGAATTGACTTGTTTTACATGATTGGCGCATGACCCCGCACATACCTCAGAGAAATTGGCAAGGGCCTTTTTACCTCTCATGGGGAAAATTGCTTTCCAACAGTTTGGAGGCCTGTTTACAATAGGCTTCTCCCCTCCTCTTTTCCTATTGTGCAATGTTCACATCCTCCACACCCTTAATAGTTGCACGGTAGCTAATAAGGGACAGAAAGTCTCTCTCACAGTTGTTAAAGTATTGCTACTGTGATGCCCTCAGCCAGGTGATTTTGGAAATTAGAGACCTGTATTCTCGCAAAGTGAGGAACAACAGGCCCTTTAATAATTCCAAGCCTGGACTGAGCTGCCCAATATATTCTACAGAAAGGAAATTAAAATGCTTCAAATTCTGGGGGAGAGAGGGAGAGAGAGAAGGAAATGGGCCAGTTGAAATGGGCCAGTTTTAGTACGGCTACCACATCTGGGTTGCCCAAATCCAAATGACCATCAAGTAGAAGCAGAGATGCAAACACTTTGCTCAGGGGTGGGTTCTAACTTACCTTGCTGCCGGTTCGCTTCCTCCCGTGCTGCATGACTGCGCCTCGTGGGCACGCGCATGCGCAGTGCCAAAAAACCAGAAAAAATAAACAAAAAATCCAAAAACAAGATGGTGATGCATGTGCAGTGCTGGAAACTCAACTTCTGCACATGCACAGAAGAAAAAAATGAAAAAATTCCAAAAAAAAATTCCAAAAAAAAATCCAAAAAAAGATGACAGCGCCCATGGATTGGCACCGACCAAACCGGTTCCGTGACATCATCGTAATGTCACCAGCGGGTCGCTACCGGTTCGGGCAAACCAGTCCGAACTGGGAGTAACCCACCTCTGACTTTGCTGCCCTCCAGGAGTCATCTGGATTTTTGCAGCCCAGAGATAGCAGCCCTAGTTTTTCCATCAGGTTTCAACCTGATGCATAGCACTGTCACGTTTCCTCTTCTCTTCTCTTCTCTTCTCTTCTCTTCTCTTCTCTTCTCTTCTCTTCTCTTCTCTTCTCTTCTCTTCTCTTCTCTTCTCTTCTCTTCTCTTCTCTTCTCTTCTCCTCTCCTCTCCTCTCCTCTCCTCTCCTCTCCTCTCCTCTCCCCTCCCCTCCCCTCCCCTCCCTTCCTCTTCCCCTTCCCCTTCCCTTTTCTGAAGAAGACATCTATCTGCCTAAATATTTCCTGCAATTTGGAGGATGCGGATGATTAGCAACCCCCTCTGTGGACTATGTCAAATCTTAACAAATGCCCTTCTGTAGAAAGCCCTTCTGTGAAGGAGGAACAATGTGATGTCTGCTTTCAGATTGGATGGGTCAGGTTTCTCCCAGTGTGTGGTCATTTGACACACCTATCTCTCAAGTGATAGACGTGCTTTGCTCTAGGAAGCGATGGTCAATTATGCCCTCACAGCACTTTGGTACATGAGATGTGCTTCAGTCATTCCTCTTTGCAGGCCAAGAGAGGAAGATTTGTAGGGGAACTCTCCCAGCGTCTCCTGAAGGATCAGTTGCTTTGCTGTCTGGGTTTGGAGCGCAATCTTCACAGGCAGGTTGAAGCATTACGTTGCTGAAGAAGTGGGCATGTTGGGCTAGTTGGGAAGATACCCATCCACTTGGAGCAAAGGCCTGCTTCACGAGCTGCTGAAAGAGATGCCTCATTTACTCACACAGTACCCAGATTTAGAAGGAAGGTTAGGAATTGTCTTCTTTCTTGTCCGAACTTAATGGTTCTGATTCATTCTCCATATATTCTCTGGGCTGTATGTCTAAGCCCATGGAAAGTTAAGGCACACTGTGACCTCCCTCTTGCAGTGCCTGTTAAGGGCTGGATGGGGAACTACCATCAAGAAAAGATTCTGAGTTTAGAATAGAATAACAGAGTTGGAAGGGACCTTGGTGGTCTTCTAGTCCAACCCCCTGCTTAGGCAGGAAACCCCACACCACTTCAGACAAATGATTATCTAATCTCTTCTTAAAAACTTCCAGTGTTGGAGCACTCACAACTTCTGGAGGCAAGCTGTTCCACTGATTAATTGTTCTAACTGTCAGGAAATTTCTCCTTAGTTCTAGGTTGCTTCTCTCCTTGATTAGTTTCCACCCATTGCTTCTTGTTCTACCCTCAGGTGTTTTGGAGAATAGTTTGACTCCCTCTTCTTTGTGGCAACTCTTGAGATACTGGAACACTGCTATCATGTCTCCCCTAGTCCTTCTTTTCATTAAACTAGACATACCCAGTTCCTGTAACCGTTCTTCATATGTTTTAGTCTCCAGTCCCCTGATCATCCTGGTTGCTCTCCTCTGCACTTTTTCTAGAGTCTCAATATCTTTTTTATAGTGTGGTGACCAAAACTGGATGCAATACTCCAGGTGTGGTATAACTAAGGCTTTATAGAGTGGTATTAGTACCTCCCTTGATCTAGATTGTATCCCTCTCTTAATACAATTTAGGATTGCGTTGGCTTTTTTGGCTGCCTCTGCACACTGCTGGCTCATGTTTAGCTGGTTGTCCACTAGGACTCCAAGATCCCTCTCACAGTCACTGCTATTAAGCCTGGTTTCACCCAGTTTGTATGTATACTTTTGGTTTTTTTTACCTATGTGTAGGACTTTACTTTTTTCTACATTGAATTTCATTTTGTTAGATAGGGCCCAGTGCTCAAGTCTGTCAAGATCCGTCTGGATTTTGAGCCTCTCTTCTGGAGTTTTGGCTATTCCTGCCAGTTTGGTGTCATCTGCAAATTTGATGAGTTCCCCATCTATCCCCTCGTCCAAGTTTGTGGCCCTTTGATCCATGGAGAATTACCATGGGACCCAGAAGAAGGGTCATCTTCATGGTGGATCCACACTGTGGAACATAATCCTTGCAGAGGTAAGATCTGTCGTGACACTCTTTTACAAGGCCCTGAATTCATAATCTGCCAATGGACTTGGGGACTCCAGAGTGATGTGGAGCCCATTAAGCGGCTTGACCTATAGTTGTCGCTGGGGACTGGGGTGGGGTAATTGTTTTTCATATTATTTTTGTATTGGGTTTTTATCCTTACAAGGCATTCAGAGTCACCGAGAGTGAATTGGGTGGCCATATAAATGTTCTTAAATAAATATAATAAAATGTGTTCCATTCAGTTCTAAGGATTCTTCTGCTTCCCTGATATATTTGTTGTGAAAATAATTCACTCTGTGGGTATTTTTGCCTAGTGTCTCTTTCTATGCTATCTAATGTTTGGATAGTCATGGATCTATTCAGACTGCAGTGTGTATATTAAGACTGGCTTTTCACCCTCCAAAAAGGTACAGCAGAAGCACTTACTGAAACACTGTCACTACTGCATCACACTTTTTTTATGTGCAAGTACTTAAGCTTTGCCCCACTGGCTATTTTGTGGTATACGGATGATGTTTCTTCATTTTAAACCTTGTCACAGTCTCCATTAAGCACCTGCGTGTGACTCCCATAGGCCAGGTAAACAACAAGAAAAGCGAGCCAGCCAAGGCAGGCTCCATATCAATATGGCAGCCTTTCACAGAGTTTCAATAGCAATAACTGAGGAAGATACATGGACATTAAGTGCGTCCCGAAGATGTAGGTTATGAAGATGACCACAGGCCCCCAGGCCCTTCTAGAAAGAAATGCCTTGTTTTTGCAGCTGCTAAATATACTCTGTCAGTAGCCACAGCTGCTTGCCTTGTTTCTTCTGAAGTTAGCAAGGAATGAATGAAACTAGAGAGAAGTCCATTAGCCAAACATTTCTCTCAACGGCAAGATGCTGGTCCAAGTTCTCAGCTCATTTGTCATTTTTTTTAAAGCTTCTATTAGAGTAAGGTCATGGCAGAGCACTGATTTATGTCTGTGGGACTGAGATCCACTTCTGATAGGTAAATATCCCACCATCTTATGAAGTGAGCCCCTCCCCATTCTTGTTCTTGTACAAAGCTCTTACTACATGATTGTTTATTCAATCCAATCATTTGGCTTCTCACCAAGAAATTCTTCACTGATTGGAAACCTTTGGATAAAAAGTGCGGAATCTAAAGGGATTCTCCTCCCTGCCATAGGGTTTAAACAAGCCGTTCACACATTAAAAACATATGTGAGTAGGTTTCAGGGTCAGCGTAGCTAACCCTTCCTCTTCAAACCTTTCCCACAACAGTCTTTCACCTGACTGCTAAATATATGGCTTTGGAAAGCACAGATTGTGGGACTGGTGTATCTCATTATCATTGAAGCTAACATTCACCAGCAAAATCGCTTGACCCCTTATATATTGAAAACTTGATTGGGTTGCTCCATTCAGTTGTATTGACCAAATGCCACCAATAGTTTTGCTTCACATTATTTTTTTATTGCTATCTTACCTATTTCATCTTTAAAATTTATTTAAAAAGAAAAAAAATTATTCTGGGGGTCATCAGAATTAAAGCATTTAAGAATTCTATTCATAAATGTTTTTGGCTATTGGAGGATGAAATTTGAATGCATCAGGATTGAAGAATAGAATTTAACTGCAGGTTTTCACTGAGGCTGGAATACTACGGATTTCATTGGATCGAGTTTGTGGTTCAGTGAATAGCTGCATTAAAGAAAGGAATGAGGACATGGTAAAGAGTAGGAAATACAGATGGACATTATAATTTATTTGCCAGCTCAGATTCACCAATGTTGAATACGTTTTCTCTTCTCAGACCATAAGAACAGAACAAAATTATGGAAATGTTATCAATATAATTAAGATTAGATTTCAACTCTTTGGCATCTCAAAGATTCCTTAAAGGTCTTGCTACATTTGAAAAGGAAGTTGCAAAGAAAATAGAAACAGCAACCTTTTTATATTATTTCTAAATTTCTTAGTACCATACAATTTCATAAATTGGTTGACAGAAAGATATGATAGCCACATCTGTATAACTCCAAATATGTGCAAAAAAAGTTTCTTGAACATAGCTAAATAGCTACCTTGCTACACAGGGATAACTACAGGGACATCAAAAAAGTTAAGATGGTAGTCACAAATCTATGAATGAAGTCCAACCTCTTTTTTGTAACAAATAAGAAAATGGATGGGCTACAATCACATGGTTGTGGCTGTCATCTTAAGTTTTTTTAATCCCTTACCTGTTTAACATTCTGCTGCTATGGTCTTTCAAAAAACTCTCAAAGAACAAATTTTAGAGTAAGAAGTAAATGTTTTGTGCAAAAAAACCAAAAACAGCTAAGTAGCTGAATAAATTTACAATGCTTGTGCAAATCCATACACTAGCGTTCCTCATCATTGGCGTACTGCTGATCACAGCTGTTAAAAGTTGTAGCTCAGTACATCTGAACCACAATTCTACCCATCTACCTCCCATGAGGATTGTTTCTGTTCTTAAACAGGAAGTAGAATTTTGCAAGACTCAAAAATGAGCATTCAGAGAACTGATTATCTCAGTTCTGCCTGTAGATGGATTCCTAAATTAAGTGAGCTATCATTAATTTTAAACTGTTATTTGGACAAGGGCAGGATGGGGGGGGAGTGGAATAATAACTTTAACTTTTAAAAGTAGAAATTGGAATAGCTCCCATATCTTCCTTGCAGATTACTCCAGTAAATCACCAGCTAGCATACACACACACACACACACACACTCACACACACGTGTGTGTGTGTGTGTGTGTGTGTGTGTGTGTGTGTGTATGTATGTATGTATGTATGTATGTATGTATGTATGTATGTATGTATGTATGTATCTTTGATCAGATGGACCTTGGGCTTGACACAGCAGAATATTTCTTATATCTTCGAATTTCAGATAAATAAAATTCATCCAGTAAGGATTGTCTTGTATTCTTCTTTGTGAAACAGTCATCTGAAAGAGAATGTACTGTCATGATTGTTTTCATCATTGCCAGGAACCCCACATTAGAACTTAGTCTGCTTCTCTTCATAATGGGGGGAAAACCCCCAACCCTCTTCCCCCATCTTGATAACAGAGTAACAAACCCTGGTCACTGTAACCTTCATAATTCACTCAGTTTGTTTTTTCATTTCCAAAAATCGTGACTGAGACAGCTGACATTTGGCAGCTGCATGGGCTGAGGCTGCCAAGAGAGATTGGTGATCCACCAGTGTCATGCTTATCATTTCCTTCATTGAGATTGTCCAGTAACCTTACCTTGTATGGCATCAAGACAGCTGAATCCACCTTGATGTTATTCATGCATACCATCTAATTATTGGGTCAAAACCATTCCGCCCACTCCTCCCACCCCTGGATTAAGCCTGCTATTGTATTCAAAGCAAGCCTGAAACAAACTCCCTTCCTTGGAAGAAGGTGAATGGATTTATGATTTGGATAATTATGGCTAGAGCTTTTCATTGTCTTAAGAGTTTTCTTTTCCCAATGGCTGGATTGGAATTACACTCTTCTCGGTCCTAAGAGAAACCACAAGACTAGAGGGAAAATGGCAGTTGAGAACAAGTGAGTGCAAAGCCCTTCCTTAAAACTGTGATGTTCGAACAGGAGAGAACCATTGAAGTTAGTGGACACATTCAGAGTTTTGAGGGACCTAATTCAGTGTTTCTTTTAGAGAAACCTGTCTTCTGACTGAAAAACTGCTATGATATTTCTGACATCCATTCCTACCTTTTTTAATTTGGGAGTAGATTTCCTTTCTTAAAAGCTTTGCAAATTATTCAGTAGCTAATTCAGCATCTGAATTAGCATTCTCATTCTGTTGGGGATTGTGGGTAAATATGAAATTTTGAGACAAGCTACGGGCATTTCACAAAACAGCCATTCATTTGCCAGCACTTCCCTCCCAAGAAGTTGTCTTCGATCCTAGCTTGCTTTTCTCCAAACACTTTGATCCTAGCTAGTCTCCCGAGCCTGCACTGGACACTTGTAGACAAATCTGTTTATAGCCACACATCATTCTTAGTTTCGAAAATTACTTGTGTGAGCTGATGAGAGGCCCAAGGCTACTCCTGTAAATAAAGGTGCTATTAAAGTACGAAAGGGGTGGGGAGTGTTGCTTGTTTTATAGCATGCTAGTTTCGCATTTTTTAATTTTTAATGAAAAGAAATTCTTAAGCTTAAAAGTCAGGTTGGGAGGGAAGCCTAGTTAAGGTCAAAGTAAGTAAAGGAATAAGAAACAAAATAGTTGTTTTAGTCTTATTTGATTAAAAATTAATTTTACATCTATAATCTGTAGCATAAGCATAGATTATTATACAATAATCTATAATTTTATAATGTAGTAAATTAAAAAAATCATTTTGACTCTGCTTCATTGGCCATATTTAGTCATAATTATGATAATAACTATGTTATAGTATAGTAACATTTCTGACAATAACCAGTTATCATCTGACTAGTAGAAAATAGAAAACGTTCATTGCTATAAAGTTTTCTGGACCAGCTATTTTCATATTGATTTTTCCCCATGTCATCCTTTTCTCTTTGTTGGCTTCAAAGCCTATGATTTTTCTGTTTTCATTCCATCAAATTGTCTTTAAAGGATACTTATTTATCTCAAAATCTTATTTTATGTTTTTCATTTTGTTACCTTCCATCCTGTTTCAGCTTCATACCTCTTATCCTCAACCAAACCAATACCTGTTTCTGAGTTATTTGAGTGGTAATTGTGGTGTTGGTTGGCGTGGGTTGGCTTTTTGTAAATACTAGTGATTAACTGTTGTTTTCTGGATAAAGACAGCCGGGAAATATAAGACGTTGTTCTGTTATTTTTCCATTGTGACAGACTAATCCCATACTAGTTTAATGTTCGTTGTTAAAATATTGAATTTTTATACTGTACTTGTGTTTTACATTAAAAAGTTGGTGTTCATGTGACTGGCAATGATAAATGAAACCGGTTCAAATAAGAACAAAAGTGATGTCTAAATGGACATTTGTGCTTGTTTGTGCTTATGATAGTCACTCATAGGCTGCACTGGACCAGTTAAAGGAAAGTTAAAGGAAAATAGATGGTTAATAGTCAAATATGTGCTTTTTGTACCCACTTAGAATGAGACAGAGGAAAATACTTTTAGGAATTTGGAATATTGGTCCTGCCAAAGTTTTATTACCATTTTTTTTTAAAAAAAACAGGACTATTTTGAAGAAATCTGAATCTATTAGACGAGGAACTTCTTGTCTAATAGCTTTAATTAATCAGACCATTTAAATGGTGAGGTCCTTCCCCTCACATTGCATTATTCATGCTCCACCTTTAAGTGGCAGGTCTTCTGATGGAAGGTTCAGAGAGTTGTCACTAGAGATATCATCTCCACTAAAGAAAAGCAACTGTGATCATCAGAGGGCAGAAGACAATATATACGTCTGTATATGTGTTCGTGCACACACAAAAGAAGAGAGAGGCTTAATTTTGTTTATAAGATTCATTCACAGCACAGCAGGTAGCATTCACACTGTAATAGTCTTTGTAACACAGATAATTTGATTTTCGACTTGGTTATCATGCATTCAGACATAGATTACAGGAAATAGTGCATTTTAGCAGTGCATTTTCAACAAGGTTGCACACTTCCAGTCAGAATTTATTAGGGATGAGTGTTAAAGTTAGCAGTTGGAGAGGGCCTTGAAAGCCTCCTTCCTCTTACAGTATGCTACAAAATCATTACATGGAGGCAAGGCTGATTTTACACCTTCATTTAACTGTGCAATGGGCAAATGCTGGATTTTCTGGCATTTACTCATATTTAGTTTGCACTGTTTTAGAAATTCTCTACACCAACACAGTGGAAAGCCAAAAGGTATTTTTAATACTGAAATGCTCTTTTGAGGAGGAAGGTGTTTGAGCCGTTCCTGACAAGACTGAAATTGACAGAGTTTAAGGGTCTACCAACCTACTTAAAAATTCTTAGAAGTTCAACCCTAGACGTCCCTTGGATTTTACACTTTTTAAAAAACCTGTACTTGCCCGATCTCCAGCTGAGGCACACTGAATTGCTTCTTCTTTTAAAGATAAAGAATTTTGTTCCCATTTGATTAAAAACTTACCGCCGCCACCCACAAATATTTTAGATGACAATGATGATGACATGATAGAAAACAAAACTGGACAGGTTGGAATGCTTAGCTCTTGAGGGTCTTGTTTAATCAAGTTTGTAGAATTCCCCCCCCCCATTTTGTTTTCGAAATGTTTCTTGTCCACTGCAGATAGGCAGAACACGCTCTTCTTCAAAAAGAAGACATGCACTGAATACTGTAAAGTTATCTAATTCTGATGGACGGAAATTGAACAAGCTTTTCCATAAAGGGAATGAAAAAGTTTATGTGTGTGTGTGTGTGTGTGTGTGTGTGTGTGTGTGTGTGTGTGTGTGTGTGTGTGAGAGAGAGAGAGAGAGAGAGAGAGAGAGAGAGAGGGAGGGAGGGAGGGAGGGAGGGAGGGAGGGAGGGAGAGAGAGAGAGATGAAAATAATCTTGCCAACATGATCTACAATTAAGGAATGTTTCTCACTTTCCTTCATGGAAGAGCTTTTAAAAAAAATTCTTATGTATAGAATCATAGTGTTTTGCAAACTGAAAAGGCAACCAACAAAAGAAATGTTATTTTGCTGTGCATGTGAAGATCAAAAGCATAACTTCTTTGAAATACCTGGAAGCAGGAAACTAGCCAGGCAAAAAGCCTATAGATTAATAGATGGTCTAAGAGAAAATGAGAAAGGAAGAAAAGTGAAGTAAGAATAGAGAAAGGTTGAAAGGAAACCGAGGAAAATTTTATTTCTATCTTTGCCGCACAAGATGTTGGACAGATAACCAAGCCAATGGAATTTTCATGAAAATTGTCTGAATAATGAATTAAATAAAATGTAATAAGATGAAGTTTGAAAGTTTATTATCAAGTTACACATTCATGGCTCACCAGCTCCAGATAATTCCTGAGGATTCTTTTTTAAAGTACTAAAATCTGAAATTGTTCATCTTCTAATAAATAAAAATACATTTTAAAACTGTAACAGTGTATCTCCGCAAAGCACACTTTTGTGAACTTATGTGGGGGGGAAACACTTCTTTTTCAAGAGCTAAAGAATTCACTGTGCTAAGGAAGAAATCCTTTAAATATTTGTTTCTCTTAATATCTTTGCTTTGAAATATACTTTCTTCAACTTCTCACATTTTAAAGTGCCAGAATTACACAAATCCGTTGCATTTTGTAGAGGACTGTATACAATTGTTGTTACCACATTTATAGCAGCCTTTCTGCTTTTTGCTTTTTACTCATGACAGTGCAAAGCTAGTTGCATATTAACATTTTCTAGATATTTTGCCAGTGTACTGTTTATATTTATTTATTTTATTTATTTTATTAAATTTATATGCCGCCCAACTCCAAAGGACTCTAGGCAGCTTAACAACATAATAAATATTAAAAACATCATTAAACATTAAAACAATTAAAACAATTTAACCCATGCATATCATTTCATGGCCGGATCTCTCCGATTACAACCGCGAGATCAATGGCCCCAGGCCTGCCGGAAAAGCCAGATCTTTACTCCTTTTCGGAAGGCCAATAGGGTGGGGGCAGTCCGGATCTCCGGAGGTAGTTGGTTCCAGAGAGCTGACTATATGTTGATATCCTCCCAGCTCCTCAGGAGGCAAGTCCTCTTGTCTTAAAAACACATTCCTAAGTAGCAATGGGATTCAAATTCTTATACTTTTGGCTTTTATTTCATGTGCAATATCAGATGATCTGTCCTCAGCG
This sequence comes from Diadophis punctatus similis, assembly GCA_023053685.1. Lineage (NCBI taxonomy): Eukaryota > Metazoa > Chordata > Lepidosauria > Squamata > Dipsadidae > Diadophis > Diadophis punctatus. The sequence continues at coordinate 156,740,246 of JALIGW010000001.1, forward strand.
CTTCTTTGGGTCCTCGGCAGTACCCCCAAATTACTCTTGTTCACCTCAAAAATTAAATGTTGGTATCTGAATTGATGGTAATGGATCTAGCAATTGGGATCAATTTTTGATCCCAGCAGGCAGGGATTTTAAGAGAGAGAGAAGCTTATTAGCACAAAACGGTTGTCATGGTGGATGTGATCAATTGTAAAACTGTTCTATATCAGAAGGCAAAGCAAGTCCAGGAGTACCACTCTCCACCCCACTTTTCTTTTCTAAGATATCTCTCAAGTCACTGTCAACATAGAAACTTCCTTCAAAATACAAGTTATGTTTGAAACTAATGCTCTGCTTTGAAGAGTTCTGTATTCTCGGTAATTTTTTCTATGTGTGAGATTTTTAAAGGAGAGTGGCAGGCACCAAGGAATATGTTTGTGAACCCATTGTTACCTCCAAACTGAAAAACAAGGGAAAGTAGTTACTACGCAGCAGACTTCAAAAGTTTTCATATACCGTATTTTTCGGAGTATAAGACGCACCTTAGTTTTTGGGGAGGAAAATAGGAAAAAATCTTCCTACCAGGTATTCATCTGGCTAACATCCTTAGTCTGGTCAGCTTCAGCACATTATTTTATCCCCTGGTTAGGACTTAAAAAAACCTTATTCAGAGAAAGTAACAATGAAAGAGCCTGCAAGCCAGTAAGAGCTGGGAAGATCATTAGCACCTGGTTAGGGCTAGAAAAAAACTTATTCGGAGCAAGTAGAGCAATGAGAAAAAACCCTGAAAGACTTAGAGCTGAAAAAACATTCTTCAGAGAGAGTAACAATGAAAGAGCCTGCAAGCCAGTAAGAGCTGGGAAGATCATTAGCACCTGGTTAGGGCTAGAAAAAAACTTATTCGGAGCAAGTAGAGCAATGAGAAAAAACCCTGAAAGACTTAGAGCTGAAAAAACATTCTTCAGAGAGAGTAACAATGAAAGAGCCTGCAAGGTAAGAGCTGGGAAGATCGTTAGCACCTAGTTAGGGCTGGGGAAAAAAGCGCCGAAAAAGCTACATTCAGAGTATAAGACGCACCCAAATTTTCAGCCACTTTTAGGGAGGAAAAAGGCGTGTCTTATACTCCAAAAAATACGGTAATAATGACCAATCTTACCCAAATGGCTCCCTTTAGAATAAAAGTTCAGAAATTATAACTCTTTTTCAAAAATAGTAATAGCACTTAGGCTTATATAGGCTTCACAGTGCTTTACAGTACTCTCTGAGAGGTTTACAAAGTCAACCTATTTCCCCCAATAATCTGGGTCCTCATTTTACCAACCTCGGAAAGATGGAAGGTAGAGTTAACCTTGAGCCGGTCAAGATTGAAGGAATCGAACTCCTGGCAGTGAGAGCACAGTTACCATGCAATACTGCATTCTAACCACTGCGGCTCCACAGCTTTTCCATAACAACTGGAGGATGCAACATTAGAGAAGACTGCTAATGCTACAGAAATACCAACTATTAATGATAGGTAGATCACAGAAAGAATCAAATATTCTGATTGTCCTCTCCAAATGAAATGTGGAACCAAATGAATCCTTTTGGCTGAAGCCAATGTTGCTTCTACACTTGTAATATCTCACTGGCTGCAATCAAAAGGATCTTCTAACAGCTTCTGCAAATGAAAGATTTTAAAAGTAAATAACAAGCAAAACAAAATTTTCAATAAGGTATGGCCAAGAAAGGGTAATAGCAAGCCTGGCTCCTTAGTTCAAATGATTCTTTTTTTCCATTGAAGGTCTCTTTCTCACTGGCTTTCCCTGGAAAAGATGACTCACCTGACGGTACACCTACTGGTACAGCCATAAAAAGTATCATGTGAGGGAAACACTCATTTCAGCACACCAAGAGTTGGCTACTCAGCCTTATACACCTTTAGTCATTCATAGGCAAACATGAATTCTCTTTCCTACCCATAACTATATGTAAGATTGCACTGTCATGTACAGGAGCCTAAACTTCTACAATCCCTTCCAATATCTCAGGGGTTGCCACAAAGAAGAGGGAGTCAAACTATTCTCCAAAGCACCTGGGGGTAGAACAAGAAGTAATGGGTGGAAACTAAACAAGGAGAGAAGCAACTTAGAACTAAGGAGAAATTTCCTGACAGTTAGACCAATTAATCAGTGGAACAGCTTGCCTCCAGAAGTCATGAATGCTCCAACACTGGAAGTTTTTAAGATGTTGGATAACCATTTGTCTGAAGTAGTGTAGAGTTTCCTGCCTAAGCAGGGGGTTGGACTAGAAGACCTCCAAGGTCCCTTCCAACTCTGTTGTTGTTATTATTATTATATTATTATTAAACTGGCTCAGATGAAAGAACATGCTAAGCCCTGGACCATGTTTTACATGTTTTCAGCTTGGCAGATTAAGGTGAAATTAGAGTAAGAAATAATGTGCTTGGTTTTTCTTTTAAAAAAGGTGTGGCATATGTGTCCTTTTGCTTTATATTTTAAATTACGTTAATCTTGACTCTCGGTTTTTGATCGCAATAAAATATCTGGGTTCTGCTGTTAATCAGGTTCAAGATGACAGACTATAAGTAGATTTGTGCTGTTCCTTGTTCAGTCAAACTCATTTCCGTACAGAAATGGTTAGTTCAGGGACAAAGCAAGCCTGCATGCTCAGTGAAGGGAGTTTGAGATTACTAGAAACATGACCTCTTTACAACTCTTAACAATGAATGAGTTTACATTTCCAGGATCAGATGAACTGACTGCACCTCAGGTAACTGAAGGAATTACCTTCAGCACTCATGACTGAGCAAGTTCTAGATCAAATCATAAAGATCAATCTGTAAACACAAGCACAAGCATAAATCAGCTTAGATCTCCAAGAACAAATCTTATCTGATCATCTGATATGGGAACTTCATTAATGTATTTTCTTAATAGAAGACATAGTGTAACTTGATTTCAACAAAACGTTTGAGAAAGTACTCCACGATATGCTGATAACAGGCTACTTAATTGTGGGCTACATGTCAGGACAATTAGGACAATACAGAACTGGTTAGGAAATTGTACTTGGTGCATTGCAAAGTTTCCTAACCAAATTAGGGGGAGATATGTGAAGTCATGGGATATCACAAGGATTGATTCTGAGTATTCAGTTCTTCAATGTTTTCATTGTATGGAGAAATGGAAGGAATGCTTATTATTAAACATGCAGATTATTAAACATGCAACATTGAGAGGTTGATCAGCTAATACCCTAAAAGAAAATAATGAAAATAATCAGTGACAAAAGCAAAATACTCTGCTTAAGAAATAAACCCCAAATGCACAGGTATAAATTGGGAAATACCAGTCTTAGTAAAAGTATTCTCAAAAGGAAAAAAAGGGGGGGAAAGGAATAATTGTTGATTGCAAGGTGAATATTAGCCAGAAGCACGATACCGCTACAAAAATAAGTTTAAGTGAAGTTTTAGTGTGCATGGACAGAAGTATAATTTTCCAGTCATGGGAAGTAATCATTCTACTCTGTTTTGCTTTAGGCAGATCCCACCATGAACACCAAACCTTAAATAGGATTTAGAAAAAAATTACAACATTTCAGCGAAGGCAACAATGATGAGCAGGGGATTAGAAACTAAGCTAGTTGTGTTTAGCCTTGAGAAGAGACAACTGGGAAGGATAAAAATAGCACTATTCAAATACCTGAAAGGATGTCAATCACATAGGAAGGTCAAGGCATGTTCTTACTAGGTCCCCAAGTACAGAACACAGAATACAGGTGTCATGGTACAGGAAGGCAAAGAAGGAAACAGATGAAATGCAATGCACACAAAAGAAGTGTATACTGGGGGCATTTGTTGTTCAGCCCAACCTTCTCCTTATTACCATACATGGGTTTGTCCCTTCATCAAAGAATTATTTCCTTTTATTATAATTATTCTTGGAGTATGAAATGTGCTCTACAATGGATAAGCCTACAAGATGCAAATAATGAAAGTTAGGTTTAGGCTCTACAGATGGATCTAGGTGTCAAAATTCACAGATATCTGGCAAACAGGTATTTGGGGTGTGGTTTGCTTGCATTTTGCAGTTGCCAGATGCCTCCCTCCCTCTAGTTCACGGTGCATGGGGAAAAGACATCTCAGCTCAGTTGTTGTCCAAGAACTCAGTTCATTGATAGTGATTGCAGGGAGGCGTGGGAAAGAGAAAGGGAAACTGATCCCGTTCTATAGTGCCAACCATAAAATGCAAAGAACAACTTTGGAGGAAAAGTCTATGGAGACTCTCAATCTTCAGGCTGTGGTTGTCTCAAAGGTGCTTTTCAACTGTCAACTGGACTTGTGTGTTTTTTCCCCTTGAAAAAAGGAAAATTGTTTTGAGGGACCAGTTTTCAAGTATCGGGATAAAACTAGCATAGGGACAAAACTATCCCTCTATCTGCAAATGAATTTATTTATTTACATGTTTAGTATGGATGAACCCTTATCTGTTGAACATATGAGTTAAAGAACTTTAAGTATCCTTCTGAAAATATCATCTCCCAGTTCCACTCAGTCCATTAAAATGTCACTTAAATTCAACATTGCTTATTTACTGTAGTTCAGATTAGACCTTTCTCATCCATCCTACACCACCATGCTAAATTAGACCTTTCTCACCCATCCTACACCACCATGCTAAATTAGGTTAGGTTAAAAAAATGACAACTTGCAACTTCCTGTGTCATTCATGCCCAAAGCCAACACTAAAGAAATATCTGATTGTCCCTTGTATTGGGTTTCTAGAGTGTACAATATTGTATTTGTCAACTATATGTTAACATTGCTCCTGGCAGGAGTTTGTAAATCCCTAGCCAAAACTGGAATTACAACATGGGAAAATCATCAGTTTGGTTCCAGGTTTACAGAATACAATTGCTTGATTAAATAAAGGATGTGTTATTGTTTCAAACTGAATGTCATGATTTTAAAACGGCCAATAAATAACACCTTTCTTGAAAAAGAGTGCTTTAAAAAAATAAGAAAAAAAATAAGAAAAAAGAAAAGGGAAGCAAGCAGTTAGGTCATTTTAAAAACACATTGGTGGTGAGCTACAGTTTTAGCAAATAAGCAGCAACAGATATTACAGCAGTTTGCAGCACCAAACCAATCTTAATTGATTAAAATAAAATAAAAACCACCTAAGCAGATTCAGGATCACCAGGAAATCCGAGGACTTTGAGTTACCTTGGGATGAGACAATAAACAAATAAAGCAATAAAGGATAAAACCAATGTACATATTGTTGCCAAGAAAGCATGATGGTGCCCATATAATTACTAGAATCTGACTGGATTTCAACTCAAGGAAGATCTTAGCTTCTCTTTGTTTGCTTACCTTTTTCAAAATGGTAAACATTCTTTTAAGATGGCTTTACCATTATAGCAATGTAGTATAGGGGCGGGTTGCTCTTACCTCACTACCAATGTGCTATGCGTGCATTGGCACGTTTCATGCACGCGTACACTCACTACGCGTGCGCGCCTCCTCACACGATTTTGCTTCCGTGCATGCGCAGGAAGCAAAAATCGCCAAAATCTCGTGAGCGGACGTGCGCATGTGTAATTTTGGTGACTTTTTGCTTCCGCACATGCGTGGAAGCAAAAAAAATGCCAAAATCTCATGTGCGTGTCCCCTCACGAGATTTTGCTTCCGCGCATGCGCGGAAGCAAAAAATCACCCAAAAATTCTGAAAAAAAGATGGTGACACGCAGCAGACCAGTGAAGACGGCACCGGAGCCGTTGTGTGCAAATTGCGTAATCTGCCGGCCGCTACCAGTGCAGCAAAGTCGACCGCACCGGTAGGAACTCACCACTGATGTAATAGCAATCTGAGGTTCTAGTCAAATTGGGTTGTCCTGTTCCTGAAGGCATCTGAGAATCAGTGCCAGATGATGCCTTTTAGGCTTCTAATCTGCCCTTAATGTGGATCTTCCTTTCACTAAGTCAGGGTATCATGTTATTCTGACTGTTGCAAGTGGTCAAAAACCTCAGGGAACAACTCTCCAAGTTATCTTTCCTACCTCTCAACAGACCTGGAAGAGTTTCAGAACCAAGGAGAGATTCAACCTGGAAATAAGGAGAAATTATCTGACAGTGGGAGCAATCAACCAATGGAACAGAAGTTGCCTTCAGAAGTTGTGGGAGCTTCATCACTGGAAGCTTTCAAGAAAAGACTGGACTTACATCTGTTAGAAATGGTGTACGGTCTCCTGCTTGGGCGGGGGGGGGGATGTTGGATTAGAAGACCTACAAGGTCCCTTCCAACTCTGTTAATCTGTTAATCCGTTAAACCTGTCACACTCCCTGTTTCCAAAGTACAGGCACCTTTGAATGTCTTAGATAAACTCAGTACTGAATCTGAGATGTCTTTCTTGCTGAGCAGACTGCCCCATTTATTGCCAAATCTTAGCGGGCGTCCAGAGTCTTAAAATTGGAAGCAAAGTATTGTTACATGGAGCAAACCCAGATCTTCCAATGCAATGGACTTCAGCTTACAGACTGGCTAAATATGAGAAGGGGAACTCATCAGTAGCAACAGATTCAGAAAGAAAGTTAGAAACTGTTATTGCTCACCCAGAAAAAACTGTTAGGTTTTCATGGACAGAAGCAGTAGGCTCTGTTTCACCTGGACATAGGCACTTCTGAGATTCCAGCTTGTGAAGCCCCCAATCCAGGGGTGAAATCAAGCAGATTCTGACAGTTCTGGAGAACCTGTAGTGGAAATTTTGAGTAGTCTGGAGAATTGGCAAATACCACCTCTGGCTGGCCCCAGAGTGGGGTGGGAATGGAGATTTTGCAGCATCCTTTCCCTGCCACACCTACCAAGCCACGCCCACCAAGCCACACCACATCCACCAAGCCACGCTCCCAGAACCGGTAGTTAAAAAAATTGGATTTCACCACTGCCCCTATCCTAATAAGGTGAAAAAAATTAAAATAAAAGTGCAAGCACCTATCATAAAATCATTTGAACACTTTAAAAATAAAATAAGATTTTTTTTTCAGCTTTGTCTTAAGTTAAATGGTTATATCTCCCTATCCCTTTCTACCTCTGATTTACCCTAGCTGGATATTATGATTATTTGCCCTATTAGTCTTTAATTCATACAATATGGATATATGGTTGGGTGCATCTCCCCAGTAATATGAGAAATACACATTGGACATGATCAAAAATGACTTTAAGCTTCCTCAAAGTAAGCATGAACTTGGTTGAAGCTTCTCAATGAACTGAAACAAAGTAGATAGGGCTTTTGGTAATTCTAGAAAATAGACATTACAAACAATTGATAGCCACTGAGTTGTGGAAATATGATTCAGTCTTTATTATTTTCCTAATTGAAATTCAGTATCCTCTTTTCCTATTTCTCTCTTGAGTGACAGACCTATTGCCTTTTACTTTTCATGCCCAGTTGTTAATACTAGTTGTACATTTACATTCACTGTATTCCACTTTTGAAAATCTCTTGCCTGTAATAAAATCCAGACAATATTTTCCTGTTATCATTTAAATATTTCTGTAGTCTGTAGAGCAGAGGTCCATGGACAGCATGCAGATCTCCAATCCCCATGTAAGTAACCCAAATGTGCCCCAAAATCTCATTGTCAAAATTCAAATACAATGGAAGGAAGGAAAGAATAGAACATCAGCCTTGGGGATAAAAAGACTAAGAGTGTCCTCAGACACACACACACCCAAAGGCTGATTGGCTCTAGAATCACTTCTCAAATCAAGCCATTTGTGGATGGGCAGAAAGAATGATTAACAATTAGGTTGACTGAGGGACATGAGGTGTGAATATTGCACAGATACCAAGATATCAACCCAGTAGTGCAGGGGTCAGCAACCTGCGGCTCTGGAGCCACATGTGGCTCTTTCATCCCTCTGCTGTGGCTCCCTGTCGCCGGTCAGCACCACAATTTTGAGAGGAGCTTCCAGTTGGGGGGGGGGGGAAGCAGGGCATGCCAGGAGGAGACTCTATGGCAAGGGGTGGGTTTTCCAGTCAGCCCCACAATTGATAGGGCTTTTGGTTAGGATTGGTAGAGGAAAAAGGATGTGCTAGGAGGAGACTATGGTGGGGGAACAGGACTTCCGGTCGGCTCCAGAATTGAACGGGGGGATTCCAGTTAGGACCTTTGTGGCTCTTTGAGTGTTTAAGGTTGCTGACCCCTGCAGTAGTGAAAAACTAAGACATTTGCCTGAATGGGTGGAATCTCATTCAAGAATTATGAATTTAGGCCATTCAGCACTTGAGCATGCTACCTAATCCCATCAGAACAAGTCTTATAACACTGGCTTCCCTGCAGGCATTTATGTGTTCAGGGTAGATGCCTACCAAACAGAAGCTGACTGGACCTGCACACATATAGACTTTCTTCTGCAGACATTCATATTGAGCTTGCAAATGCTTCCAAAAAGCCAACATTATTTCACAACTAAGGAGAAGGAAGAATAGAGACTTAAGTAGAGAGCTTGTCAGTTTGATAATGCCTAAACAAGGCTCATAGATTAGCTAAGTGAGAAAATGCTTTAATTTGCATAATACTTTGTAGAGATTCTATTATATTTGATGGAAATCTTGCTTGCTTACAAAGTAGGGAAGAAGAGGCAAGCACAAATTTCCACCCGTATCTAGTTGCTAGTAGTGGTCTCGATTTCTCCTGGCTGCTATCAAGAGAGCTTCTTTCTGAGAAGCAACCCTGTTTTGTCAGGATACATGTAGAAGCAAATTAAACATGACCTAAGAGCGGAAAGCAAAAGGAGATAAGAACAAAAGCAGACTCAAGCAAAGTGTAGAAATAATGAACACCTTGACTTAGAACATTCCTATTCATGTTGGCTATTGAAAAAGCTGCTGTTGTCATGCTTTTTCTCCTTCTCCAACTGAAGTTTCTCCCAGTGAATTACTGTATGTCTTTAATCTGGAGGTCAAGGACAAGACTTCGTTCTTCTAAGCCACTGGGAATCTCCTCCTCCTGCTTTGAAAAAAGCTAAATTCTGGAACAAATAAATAAAATACTCTACAATGAAATCATGAACATTTCAAACGTGGAAAGTAAGTTTTGTCTGCTTGTTTTTTCTTTTGCTATCCTATTTGATTGTTAGTTCTGCAGATGAAATGGAGATTTCAGAAGGAGCTTTCTAAGTATAGAAAGTAATCTTCAGAGAAATATAACCTCGAGCCAGAGGGTCATAAGTTTGGATCATTGGCTTCACATGTGCCCAATCAAAACTGTCCAGGTTACTTGTGCAGCCTTAACCCCTCTTAAGAGCTGCCACTAATCTGCCACCAATGAAAAATAAAAACATAGATTATCAAGATTGAATTTAATGATTTTACAATTACAAACTTGTATGGGGTGAAATAGATCAATAATAATGTTGGGAGCAGTTTCTGAAAATGCCTATTTCTCTACCCACATACACTTTCCTCCCCACCCACCTCACGTGTAACTTCTAACACATTCCAAAAGTCTTCCTTGCCAATCTTAATCCAAGAAATATGTTAGCTGAAAATAAAAGGTGATTTGTGCTGCCAGACCTTACCATTTGGCACCAAATTTCAGCAACATGATCTTAATCATCCCCAGGGATTGCCAAAAGGGGAGAGGAGAGGCATGCAGCCTTGCTAGTTATGGATTGTTATACCCCTAGTACAGGGGTGAGTTCCTCCCGGTTTGGACCAGATCGCCCAAACCGGTAGCAACCCGCTTGTGATGTCACTGTCGATGCCGTTCCGTGCGCGTCACCATTTTTCTTTATTTTTTGCAAATATTTTCCTTTCCGCAGCTTGAAAAAGGGCCCTCCCACCCGTCTGCGGATGAATTCTGTCCTTTATTTCTTCGCCCGAAGCACAGCTGATGAGCTCCTCAGCTGTGTTTCGGGCTAATTCCTGCTTCTGAGCATGCCCGGAAGCCAAATCACGCGAGGGGACGCATGCGAAACTTTGCGATGCGAACCGGTGGTGAAGGTAAGTGGAACCCACCCCTGCCCTAGTATAACAGGAACCAAAGCCACTGTATTAGGACAGAGAAGGAGAAAAGTTTGTTTTTAAAGATACTGCAGAGTCAAGGAGTCAGCCTTTGGTTAGGACTTGCTCCCTATATTCACTATGCCTGAATTCCTTACTATTTAAAACCAACCCAGTGTGAAGCATATATTATATGAGAGAAGACAACTGGCCTTTGCAGTAGAACCTGAAATTGGCCAAGGGAGGGAAAACATGCCTTTCTGGTTTGAAACAAAAGCAGGCTGTACAATAAGCATGCAAAAAATCCCATCCCACAAGTCGGCTTGCACTGGAAACCTCCCCGGTCAATAGGAAGAGATGAATGGAGGTACCCGCTGAATAACCTCACTTTGCAACTTTTATGTGAAGGGTTGATAAATGAAGGCAGGGAGAGGTACAAGAAAGTGATTAAAACCAGCCTGCAGAAAAGGAAATCATAACCTCCCTAGGCTTTAAACATTTCCCACCCCTGTGCTTCAGTTGGTTGGCTTTTTAACCCTTTCTCATCTATGCACATTCATGCTGACTGCACACAGGTATGTGTGTTTTACAGCAACCCACCAAACCATTCAACAACCCTCAGTGCCTCTTATCTTTTAGGTGTGGGTTTGCAGCCATTGTTTCCTTAATTTACTGGTATAATGGGTGGACAAGGTGTATATATGTGTCTGTCCTGCTCCCTTGCATTTCACCAAGAGGTATATGCCATTTCCAAGGGAAAGGATGAAGAAGTCAACTTTTTCTGCTCAACGTTTTCTTTAGGGGTTCTGCAGGAAACGATTTGCCTTTTAAAAAGTTTCTTGGGTTTTTTTTTTAAAAAAGAATATATAGTCTACACTCTACAGGCTTGGGATTTTAGAAGCATACTCCTTACTTTTCTTATATAGCATTTAGGGATCTAAATTATCCAGCATGGTACCTGAAACTAGCAATCTCCTAGCTGCATTTGTAGAAGTAAGCAGATGCAGCACCAGTTGACGGAAATTAAATAGGGTTGGAGTTGGTTCATACATGGATTGAGAGATCATCAAGGAATATCTGGATGGTAGGCTAGACTTGGATGTTACAGCAGGGAAAAAATACCTCAGGAAACGGCAGTGGCAAGTTAACCAAGATGTTCATGAAGTGACCAGAATTTGACCTAGACATGAAAAGAAAGCAAAGCTGAAAGGTTTTCTATAATTGTTTCTTAAAGGTGATATATATGGTAATATTTATATGGATTTTCCCACCTGCATTCTTTGCCTTTACCAACGGAATGCCAGAGAATTTCCAAATGTTGAAATACTAATATTTGTTGTGTTAGGACTATACTTGCTAAAGTTCCCACTGGTGATTTAGCTCAAAATTCTAGAAGTTACAGTCATGCTGATACATTTTAAGATCACTGGAATGGAAAACACTACAACTGAGAATGCTTTTACTGTTCATTCTTCTTACTGAGAATAGCTTCATGACTGCTTTGATTCAGAGTGGGAAATAGAATCAAATGGATTAGACAAGATGGATGTTACTGTATGATAGACCTGAACATCAGCTACCTAGACATGCCATTTTCTTGACGCAACATCTGAAATTGATCTCCAACCTCTATTAACAAGCATCCAAAAGAAAAGAGAGGGATAAATGGTAACCCTGACATTCCCTATAGATTCAGGGAATCCATGCATACAATCCAAACAACTTGATCCTAAATCACTGTATACCAAATAACAGCTGCAAGTTTCTATAGAAAAGTTGCAAGGCAGTTTGGGCATTGAAACAAGCCTTTTAATATCTATTCACTTAATAGGTGAATAATTAGGATTAGAATTATTGTGCTAAGCTGCCATAATTGGCAGCTCTCTACCACCTGTTATTCCATAAACTATGATTTATAAATAAAAATGGCTGGGTTTACCCAACACACTATGTCAAAATCAAACAAACCACATGGGGGGTTCATTGCACTGTTGAATTAACCACTGAAGTATTGTTCTTTGCTCTGGATTTGTGAAATTTACATGGTGCATGTATTTATTTATCTATCTATTTATTTATTTATTTTAAATATAATCCTCTGAAATAGAAGGGGAAGAACTAGGCCAAGTTTATCTTAAACTTGGCTAGTTGCTCAACAATCTAGTGGTTGAGTAACTATTTGAAACCGGAAAATGCAAGACTTAAACGGTAAAATACTATCAAACATTGTTAAATTGAATAAACGTGCTTAGAGTTGCATCATCAAGTTCAACTTTGAGTATTACATCAGACTTTAGACTGACTGTTTTAAAATCAGTTCCATCAGTCTTTTCAAAGGATGCTGATTATTCTTTTGCTGCTTGAAGAAGTAGATAGATGATAGACAAGGTTTACAGGCCCAAGCAGATGCAATTTCGGACTGCTTAATCTGAAATAGTATCATTAAATTCTGCAAGGCTATTTCTGATTAGAAAATGCAGGAAGAAATTGCTACACTAAATCAGCCATTTCTGAAAGGAAAGCTAGCTAAACAAGAAGTGATCCATTTAACAATATGCAGCACTTACTTTAAATCAAGTAGTATTTAATTATTATGGGTGTACAGGTCTGTCTCAGCCAATCCATATCGCTAATGGCAACTTCTATGCAAACCTTGTGATCAAGTCAGTATTATTGAGTGAAGTGGTGCAGCTACTTCATTTTTGCTTAGTAGAACTGGTGCTTATTTCTAAGGAGTGATTCTCAGAGATCTTCAATAAAGAAAAGCCCCTCTGCAGAATTCTGCAGAGTATTACTGATTACGGATGAGATTTCAGAATGTATGCATAACAAACCTTCTAGTGAAGAACTGCACATAAGACTTGGTTTGCCATGCTCAGAGACCAATTCCTCAAAACTACATCAGATTTCATTTCATTCACATTTAATTATATGAGATATAGTATCATATAGAGAGATGAGTGACATATAAATCTAATAAATAAACCAATAATAAAAATAAATTTATTACCATATTTTTCAGAGTATAAGACGCACCGGAGTATAAGACATACCTTAGTTTTGGGGGAGGAAAATAGGGGGAAAAATCTACCTACCAGGTATTCATCTGGCTAGCATCCTTAGTCTGTTCAGCTTCAGCACATTATTTTATCCCCTGGTTAGGGCTGAAAAAAATATTCTTCGAAGGGAGTAGGAATGAAAACAAGCCTGCAAAGACTTAGGGCTGGAAAAAACTACTTAGGAGGGAGTAGGAATAAAAAAATGCTGCAAGCCAGTAAGATTGTTAGCTGAAAAAAAAGCTTCAAAAAAACTACATTTGGAGTATAAGACGCACCCAAATTTTCAGCCTCTTTTAGAGAGGAAAAAGGTGCGTCTTATACTCTGAAAAATACGGTAACTCTAAATATAACTTGGGATTAGTCTCCAAGCATAGACTTAATATTTGGCCCATTCTGCCATTGCAAACTCTGTGTGTGTGTGTGTGTGTGTGTGTGTGTGTGTGTGTGTGTGTGTGAGAGAGAGAGAGAGAGAGAGAGAGAGAGAGAGAGAGAGAGAGAGAGAGAGAGAGAGAGAGAGAGAGAGAGAGAGAGAGAGAGAGAGAGAGAGAACTTTAGATAATCTCAAATGTTTTGCAGTAACCTTAATCAAAAACTGACTTGAACTGGACTTAAACTGGTTTTCAGAGGGCATGTTTACGTTGTATGCATGTGCACAAGACTTTTCAAGAGCATATGTGGCCCTTGGCATAACATTGCTGAGCTACGCATGCTCAATTTTATGTTAATCTGCCAATGAATAATGTATCCGGTGACTGTATAAATGGATGCTGCTAAGATGAGAGCCTTGCACTTTGCCACTGAACCTCGGTAACACCGCACTCTCCCTTGAGGGGCAAGTAAGCGAATTTGGCTGCAGCCAAATCTCTCGGTCACCTTACTGGGCAATGGACAAAATCTGCAATAACATTTTGCCAATTATAATTTGGGGAGGCACTGAGGAACTTATACCATGGCTTGCAGGGGTTGTGTGGGTGGCTCTTCACTACAATTATGAAATGATCTCATAAATTCATTTCAAAGGGCATCCTCAAACAACGGTGTTATTGTTGGTGTAATTTAAAATAATTGGTTTGATTGGTGATCTGCAAAGCAAACTGGATCCTGTTTGAAAGCTGACAATTATAGGTGGGTGGTGCAGGTGAATTGGAGACATGTATATGAAGACACACCCATACAAACATATACATATGTAGTGTATTAGTACACATATTCAGCTAAAGTCAATCTACCAAAGGATGGAGAAAGTCTCTTAATTTAAGGTTTAGGACTGCAATCTACCATGATGGTCTGGTGTGGATTTGTGGATAGATATTTTTCAACTTCCTAGGCTAGAACTGACAGTGACTAGCCCAAGATCACACAGCTGGTTTCCATGCCTCAGGGAGGATTAGAACTTGGGTCTCCCATTCCTAATTTTGCCCTTTAACCATTACATCACACTGATACATTCTCTTTCTCCTTCTCCCAGATTTAAGGAGCCAAGACAGAAGCAAAGATTTCCCACAGGTATGATCTTTTATCCTTCCTTTCTTCCTAAACCTGAAGAGAAGATTCATCCCACTCCTCAGCTCAAGATGAAAAACAAACTGTTTGTTTGATAGCTCTACATATCCGTTCATCCCGCCAAGGTACTTCTGAGCATGCCCGGTTGAAATGATTTAACACGCGGCTGATGACTATCAGCAGAGGAACTTCATGGAGAAAGGTAGTCTGTCACAGCTAATGGGCTGTTGTTGCACAGGGACTCCGTATGTGCATTACCAGTGGATGGAGAAGGTGCAGAGAGGCCTTGGCAGACATTAGGAATGGAGTGTTGCTGATGATGAAAAGGCACTTTGGTAGTGAGGGAACGGTGGGAGAGAAAGGCCTTATCTGTCTTTTTGATTAGAAATGCATGCTTCCTTTCATCGTCTCAGCTGAAAAATTGGCTCCCGCTCTTGGTTTATGAAACCATTTTTCTTTTTCCTTTCTTCTCAGGTTTGCAAACCCTTTAATAAATTAGTCGCTCTGAGGTGCCGAGGTGTCACAGCAACCTCAGAGGCTTTTCCCAAATGTGTCTTTAATATTTTATAAGTATTCTAAATAGATTCATTTGGTTTGAACAATCTGATTTATTCATGCCACCGGTCTGCCCCACACACGCAAGTAAAATGGGGGGGAGGCTGTTTGCTACAAATGGGACTGTGTCACAAATTTTCTCCGAATCAGATCTCAATTTAACACTAGATGTTTAAGAAAAGAGGACCATTATGCTCTTAATTGTTGGCATGATACCACCCTGCAGCAACGAGTTGGGCCAAAAGCAATAGGTGGAGAAAATAGATGCTTTCTGAAGAAGACTGGGAGAAGTCTTTTATTTTGAAATCCCTCTTTAAGAAGATGCCAGCATAAAAGTATGGGGAAGTCATTCACTATTCAGCTTTCTCCTTATCTTGCAGAGCCTGCTAAAACAACTAGCTATGATAATTGAAGGCTTAGCATAAGGTTTTACTTTGGCAAGTGTGTACTCATTGCAATACATGGCAACTCTCTTGATTTCGTGGATTTAATAGAAACACTCACAACAAAAGCCTTCACAGAAGGCTGCAAGCAATATGATTGCAAAACAACCGTGTGGAAATTGGAAATTGGAGAATTTGGATTACTAGCTCTGGATTAGCTTTCCAGATTTGATTGTCTGCCAGAGGTATGGGACTATAACCTCCATTGCAGGGGTGGGTTCCTGCCGGTACGCTCTTACCTGTTGGTTGCCGCAGAACTGAAGAAGCCGGTGGTGTTTGCGGCGCGGGGCTTCCCCCACCCACTTTCTGCATGCACAGAGGGCAAAAGAACGCAAATGGCGGCGTCTAGGCAGGCGGGGGAAAGCGGGCGGGGGAAGCCCCATGCCGTGAATGCCACCGGCTTCTTCGGTTCTGCGGCGACCAACAGGAAAGAGCGTACCGGCACGAACCCACCCCTGCTCCATTGCCTCCATTCAGTACATGTAGCTTCATACTATACTTGCTGTGAAGAATGAGGAATTGTAGTCCAGCACAGTTGGAGGAGCTAAAACTAGGCAATGCCAATGTGAGGCCTTTGAAGGAGGCCAGGTAAGAAACAGGTACCACAAGAAGTACTACAAATATCCCATCTCACACCCACCCCCTCTTGCATATTGGTTCCTATCTTAGCTACCTTTTATTAATGTTGATGTTAATATTTATCATTTTAATGTTTGATATTGTCAGTTTTAACATGTTGCAAGCCAGAGTTCCCCAAACTTTCCAGCTTTGAAGACCAGTGGGAGGGGGAGAGGGGATGGTTCCACACGAGCAGCAGGTAAGTGCATGCGCACACGCAGCTTCATTTCCATGAGCAGTAGGCACGCGCACCCACTGCTCGAGCAAATGGGGATGTGTGTGCATGTGCTTGCCTGTCACTTCCACAGCCTGGTTCTGAACAGCTCAAGGCCCAGTAGTGGGCAGCAGCCCAAGGGTTGTTGTAAACCATGTTGCTTGATTGCAAGATGGGCAGCATATAAATTTAATAAATGAATACATACCATATTTTTCGGAGTATAAGACGCACCTTAGTTTTGGGGGAGGAAAACAAGAAAAAAATTCTGCCTCTGCCTCCCAGCAATTTGCCTCCCAGCAAACAGCAAACAGTATAGATGATATACACTGTTTGTGGTATATTTCTGTGCATGTGTGCCTGACCCATAGAAATAGCAAAGAATTGGAGAAATGTACATTATGGCAGTATATTAATGCCAGAAAGTTTTCTTAAATATAGTCACACTAACTCCTCCCAATTATTTAAATAGATCTACTCCAAACATGGCTAAGTCAGGGTTTGACTCAGTTGCCTTGTCTTAATACTAAAACAGGACACTGTTACATTTCAGACTATACAGATTCTGTTAAAATTGATGTACAGATTCTGTTAAAATTGATGTGGCTTTCTGGAAGTATACATTATTCTCTGCTATTTAAAAGAAGATACAAAAGCACTGGGGCTCTTCAGAGCAAGCATTTATTTTAAAAAGCTTCTTCATTTTGTTAAGTTGTCTAGAACAATAACAAAGCAGTCTTTAAAAAATAAGTCTAATAATTTGAACATTCTACAGACATTTATAGTTATTGACTTGCCTCCTTGCATCCAGTTTCAGCAGTCTGATTAGCCTCTGCTTCTACCTCCCAGCAATTTGCCTCCTTGCAGCTTTAGTTTCACTTTCAGTTTAGCAGGTGGCTGGCCAGCCTGCAGCCTCACTCAGCTGAGGGTCTGATAATCAGTTGCTTGGCTTAACAGGCTCTGTTCTGTTTGCTGCAAGGAGGTAAATTGCTGGGAGGCAGAGGCCAAAGGGTGGGGGTGGCTGGGTGGGACTACATTTGGTGCATAAGACACACCCAAGTTTTTAACCTCTTTTGGGGGGGGGTAAAAAGGTGCATCTTATACTCTGAAAAATACGGTAAATAAATAAAACCCTACTTTATTGATATGGACTATAATAACAGAATCTTGAAAGCTTGGCTGCATATCTCCTTCTCCCCCTCTTATACCAAAGAGAGCCAAGAAGGACTATCTTGAGTTTCTTTTTAAAGTTTTCTTAAATTCCTGGACTGAGCTCATATTTTACTAATGGGTGTCTTGTATCTTCTCCAAGGTCATCTCTGTTCTCCTATCCAGCTGATTTCCAAACTTGATGGAAATGAAACCTTTTTTTTCCCTGGTTTAGTTGCCAGCTATGCTCGCTGTGTCTCTCTAGTTTTTTGCTATGAAAGGCTGGATACTTAAAAAAAAAATACAATCTTCATGTTACTACATGCTGTAATTGCATAATTCCTATCTTTCTCAGTTGATGAGATTTGGCAATAAAGTCATAATGGTCAACACTGGTATCTTAACTGCCCTGGCATGTTATCTAAACTACTCTAGGATATGATCTTAACTACAACTTGGACTATTATAAAAGCTTTAAGCACACTCCCAGTTGTCAATTAACTATGCTATTCCTTTAACAGAAATAGTTTAGTGCAGGATGCTTCTAACATTGCAGCAATCATGACCCAGCCTGCAGTGATAGCTGAATTGCAATAAATTATGTCCGATCAACAACATGAATAGAAAAATACTTTTAGCTGTGCATTACCAACAATGTCCTCATGCAACCCTATCAATATCTCAAAACCTTTAATAAAAAATAAGATAATGTAATGTTGTAAAATTACCCTTAGCTCCATATAAACCCATGATAAGTGGAGATGTGGACTGGCAAAGAAAGCGAATTCCACTGGAATTACAAAAGCTGCATGCTTTAATAAATTGGAGAAGGCTTATCCATGTGACTTTACAAAGTCAGTTCTAATTGTATACGAGACAGGGTAAAGAAAAGTTTATGCCTTCCTATGGGCAGCTGTCAATTTGATTAAATTCAGAGGTGAAACCGATTTGTCTTTTTTTAACATTCAAAAAACATGTCTGCTCTCTGTAGAGAAATTTAACACTTTAAATGAGGAGGAGGAGCAGTGTTCCTTATATTAGGAAAGGGGATAATTGTTGAGGTTGTTTTCCTATAGTTTTGTCAACAATAAGTATTTTCATATCTTAGTGAGTTGGGTTGAAGTCTGGGTTGGAAAAAAAATAGAGAAATTGTGCCAAAATCATAAAGTCCCATTTATGGAAGTTCAATAAAAGCCCAAGAAAATTTCAAAGTATTTAAAAAATGATGAACACTTTTGTTATGTATCAATTGCCTACATGGTTTTACCCAGGTCCAGCATTTGAGCGGGAGAATACTCAGACACTATTGGTTTGCGTTTGCCAAGTAGCCAAGTAAAGAAGTTCCTTTTGAAGTCTGTCTCCTGTCATTATTCCCACAACTCAACAACTTTTATTTATTATTTTTTTAAAAAATATTTCAGATCAGAGATGGTGTTGAAAGTTTTCTTGGCTGGCCAAGAAAACTTTCAACTGCAGCCTCTTCAAATTAAGAAAGGCTTCCAAAATTCTCAGGCAGTGCAGTCTCTAAATGGTTCAAAGTATCCAGAAGGTACCAGGTTGGGCCAGACTGAGAGAAACCTAAGATTAATAAAGTCAATGACTTCAGCAGTCAGGAGTTGCACATACCTGGTGAATGCACAGTGCTGCTTCTTTGATAGAAGGGGTGCTCCCTTCATGGGAATTTGGGTGCCTGAGACAAAATCCTTCCTCTGTAAAGCAAATGGGAATTTGGTTATACAGTTAGTCCTCGACCATTACAGTTCATTTAGTGACAAAAGTTACAACATCACTGAAAAAAGTGACTTATGGCCATTTCCACACATACAACCGTTGCAACATCCCCATGGTTACATGATCAAAATTCAGACAGCTGGCAACTGACTCACATTTATGATGGTTGCAATGTCCGGGGATCATGTGATCCCCTTTTGTGACCAGATTTATTTAATAACCATATTGCTAACTTAATGACTGCCGTGATTGACTTAACAACTGTGGCAAGAAAGGTCGTAAAATGGGACAAACCTCACTTAACAAATGTTTTGCTCAGCAACATAAATTTTGAGCTCAATTGTGGTCATAAATTGAGGTCTACCTGTATTAAAAAAAATCTGGAGAATAACATCACAAGTTGAAAGCCATGTGCTTGTTGGTTTGATTTATACCACAGCAGGCGTGTCAAACTCATGGCGTCACATTGTCGTCATGTGACGTATTAACTTTTTCCCCCTTCACTAAACTGGGGGTGGGCATGGCCAGCGCATGACGCATCCTGCCTGTGGGCTGCAAATTTGACACCCCTGAACCAGAGAATACTAAGCCATTACAAGATTCCTGTGAGTTTGCTGTTGTTTTGGGGTTGGTTGGTTTGTTTTTACTATTTCAGCTGAGGGAACAATATCCACAGACAGATTTCAGTGCACCTACATAGAGAGATATTCCTGAAGGATGACGAGGTTTTTTTTTTCTCCTCAGTGAATCTATAGTGTTGCAATTTGACTGGTAACCTCTCTGCCTTTTCTAGGATATGTGATTTAAAGCTCCTCTCTCCCAGCCTTCCTTCCAAGTATAATGTGTCCCTGCATGGTGTGAAAGCCTTGTTGGAAGACTTTGAAGAAAGAAATGAACTGGCAAGACATAGAATCTTAAAGGAAGCTATAAATGGGATAGGTCAAGGACTAGGCATGTAAGCGAAAGGAAAAAATCTTCCCTTTCATTAATACAGCTCCAGTTTCCATGTCTGTGTAGACTCCAAATAAGGCATAGTCGCTTTTTCCTAGCTGTGGGCCTGTACATTTTGCCTGACCTTATAATTCTCACAGTTCTAGACATTCCAAGGTAGAGAGCGGGAGAGAGAGAGAGAGAGAGAGAGAGAGAGAGAGAGAGAGAGAGAGAGAGAGAGAGAGAGAGAGAGAGAGAGAGAGAGTATCTCCATTAGGAATGAGAGAGTTTGTAATTTCTGGTGCATATTTGTTTCTAAAGTATCTTCTGCATAGTTTCCCAGTGAGATCATGTGCAAGGCTTGGAGATTTTTAAATAGGTTATTTTTCAAGCCTGCCTACAAAGGACCTGTCAAATTTAACCACTTTGGACTTATTAAGTAAAAGTGTGAGAACAAAAGTGGTCTAACTGTAACAAGGCTTCCCAAAATTACGGTTGTTTAAATGGCCTGATGTTAAACCTGCAGCGGGCTGGATTAGACCGACCTGCAGTTTCACCAGGTTGTTGTGAAATTTCATTAATATGGACATTATTTCTGATCAACACTTAGATTAACAAGGCTGAACAACTCGTTCTTCCCACGGGTTATTGTAAGGCCAACGGTATGGATTTTTGTTGACTGACATTTTGGATCACTGCAGGAAACACTCTCCACTGATAGAAAGATCTGAGGGCATATGGATCCTTGACCCAAGGGCAAGGACGCTCAGCTTAGGCAGTGAAAACAAGAGACAGCCCAGCAAAGTGAAGGGGCAAAGCTAGATCTTGGTTAGTTCTCTAAATGATACATTGGAGTTTTTACAAAATTATCCATAGCTGTTATGTTAGGGCAGATAACATAATCTTGCCATCTGGTGCTCCCTTACTCACTTTTTCAGATATCTAAAGCCCCCATTTGGACTGCTAATGGAGAATTCCAGTAGCAAAGCATGAATATATGCCAACCATTATAACCCATTTTATTATTCTGAAAATACCAAAGCCTCCCACCCCAAAGCCTCACATATTTGATGATAATGTTAAAATATGATCCTTGAAGTTCCTGGAGGCTGAAGAATTTCTTTTCTAAATGTATAACACAAATAATTTTCATCACTGTCTTATGCCATGAGACCTAGAAACTTGTTTAATTAAAAATGAAATACCACTTGTTGAATCATCTACCACTGATCCTCACCTAAGTTAAAGATCAGTGTTTTCTGATTACCCACCTCTATTCAAACATGTTTTTAAATATAATATTTTAAAAGAATTCTCAATAATTTTAGCACTGGGTAAAGAGGTTATTTAATGAGAACAAGGGGATGAGATTTCTCTTTAAAGTGATCTAATCACTGAAATATCATTGAAATAATCAAATAAAAATGTGTTTTATTTGGAAAAATCTGAAAAAACCCAGCTGAATGCTTTTTTATCTTTTAGAATCACAGCTGTGAAATCCAGAATGTTTCTTAATGAAATGAATTGCCTTTAAGATGTTCCTTTACAAATTGCCAGAAAAGTTAACATAGTCCCAAAAAGAAGACAAAAAAAATTCTATATTTAATTTTTTTACAGAATTGCAAATATATAAATAAAGAAGTAGGGGTCCAATTTTGGCTGAAGCCTGAATCCAGCATAGAATAGAGCAGTGATGGCAAACCTTTTTTGGTTTGCCTGCCAAAAGGGGGGGGAATGCGGGGGATCACGTGTGCGCGTGCCCACACTCATAATTCCATGCACCCCCGCACATGCACGCATGACCCCCCTGCTCCCAGCATGCAATGGCACGCCCATTTTTCACTCTCCCCAGGCTCCAGAGCCTTTCTAGGAGCCTGGGGAGGGCGAAAACGGCCTTCCCCACCCTCTCTGGAGGCTGGAAACAGCCTGTTTCCCGACTCCCAGTGGGCCCAGAAGGCCCGAAAATCAGCCAGCTGGTGCACACATGCACGCCGGACCTGAGCTCGCGTGCCCACCGATATGGCTCCGCGTGCCACTTGTGGCACCCGTGCCATAGGTTCACCATCACGGGAATAGAGTAAGCCACACTCACTCACTCCTTTCCTCCCTCCCTTTTTGCTTTTTCCTTCCTTCCTTCCTTCCTTCCTTCCTTCCTTCCTTCCTTCCTTCCTTCCTTCCTTCCTTCCTTCCTTCCTTCCTTCCTTCCTTCCTTCCAGTTTCTTGCCTTGGAAAGCTTGCAAGGACCTACTTTAAACTGATCATTGTAATTTTCTTTCTTCTTTGTAAAAAAAATGTTGCATATTTCCTATTTGTCCTCCTTGTCTGACTACATTCTCAGCAGGGAAACAGTATTGTAGGTGTCATGATGTGAATAATTGCCAGTTGTGCATCTCTACTATTTCTAGATTTACTGTATTTCCTAATCAAGCAGACATGTGATATGTTTTACTACGCATGCGTGCATTCCAAGAGTTTTGTCTCCTCCTATTTTTTTTTCTCCTTCGAAGCCTCGCCCGAGGCAGACGTGAACTCTTAGCTGAGAAGATGTAGCTTATTAAAGGTTTATATCTTTTGTTACTTTTGTACTAAAATAAATATTTTGTTAATTAGATTTGAATCTCGGTTTTATTTTCTAAGTACGAATGACTTCAGGGAAGCAAGATCCTAAATCACCTCTTGATAGGAAAATTCCTGTCAGTAGGTTTTTCCAAACAGTAATGAAATGACTTCAAAATGGCCTCACAGCACTGAACAGAAAACAAAGAACGTTCCTCTTAGTATTTATCAGTCGACAATGCAAACTGTCTGACTGCAAGTTCACCACCACATTTTAAACGACTGCTTGTCTTGTCTTGTAAATGAATGGCGAGGCCCAAAAGCCTAAGAGCAGGATGGACGCCTTTAATTTTTATCTGTAGTTAGTCCTCAAGCATGCCTTACAAACATTTGTTTAGCGACAGTTCGAACTTAACAATGCCTCTGAAAAAAAGTGACCTACGACCGATCCTCACCCTTATGACCATCCCAGTCACATAATCAAAATTCAGGCACTTGGCAACCATCATGTACAATATATACAAATGTTGCGGTATCCTGGGATCCTATGATTGCCATTTGCGATTTTCCCATCTGGCCTCTGACAAGCAAAGGGAATGAGGGAAGCTGGATTTGTTTAATGACGGTGTGATTCATTTAACAACTGCAGCGATTCACTTAAAATGTGCAGCAAACAGAAGGTCATAAAATCAGGCACAACTCATTTAACAACCCCCTTGCTTAGCAATGGAAATTCTGGTCCCAAATGTGGTCGTATGTTGAGGAATACTTATAATTTCAAACCCTGCACAAGGCTTCACTTCTAGGAAACCTGAAACAATATGGGGCTGCAAAGATCAAGGCTTCATCACAGCAGCCACACCTGGGTGTGTACTAGTTTTACCCAATCCTCCTCCATCTTTCATTTACCCATTCATTAACTACCTGCTCTCTGTGTGTGTGTGTGTGTTTATGGTGTAACATAATTGCAAATAATAGTGTTGCTTGTGTGTCTTTTTTCTCTCCTTTGACCTTGTCAGCAGTGTCTTCTTCCCTAACCCATTTTGGTGCCACTTAGAGGCGTGTATGTCTTAGTTTGGTATACTTTGCAGATAGTGTCATCAGAGAGATTAAAGAAAGGTAGGGCAGGGCTGGGTCGAAGTCAAATTGCACTTGCCAAGGATTAGTAGAAGCTTTCAGGATGCTGAAGAAATAATCTCAGCAGGCATTGTCATGATCAATACTCTGCTTTGAGAACTCCTGATTCCTATGAACTTTGGCATGCTTCAGGCCAGGCCCTGATTAACTTTTCTGAAAATGCCACTCCCTTCTAGCAAAAGAAAAAGAAAAGGTTATCAGCAGTTTGGGTGTTGGTTGTTTTTGCCTCCATGGGAAGGGGGACCTGTTTCTCAACTGGGTTCCAGAACTGGAAAGACCCCCCAACAGGCTACACCCAGGAGAATATGAAATTGAGCAGCCTGCTTCCTGGGGCATCAGATCTGGACCCAAGATGAACAGACCAATCCTTGAACAGGCTAAATGAGTAATTTTTGTAATTTAAGCACAATATAATTTGTCTCGGTGTCATGATAAACCTTTTGCCTGCTCAGTTTGTGGCCAGATAGTTGGGACAACGGGTAACTTCAAAATCCCATTTGTTCTCCTTTCTGATGGTTTGTTACATTTGCCTGGGATTTAGACTATACGGGCTTTCCAATGGAGCCAGTGTGTTTGTATGTGTTCGTCTACACCAGTGTTTCCCAACCGTGGCAACTTGAACATGTCAGGACTTCAATTCCCAGAATTTAATTTAATTTAATTTAATTTAATTATTTAATTTAATTTAATTTAATTTAATAGATTTGTATGCCGCCCAACTCCCGATGGCTGGGGAATTCTGGGAGTTGAAGTCCAGACATCTTCAAGTTGCCAAGGTTGGGAAACACTGGTCTACACACATATGCCTTTGAGTCAGTATTGACTCCTGTTGACTGCTTGGACAAGTCCCTGCATTTTTCTTATCAAGGTTTTTCAGAAGTGGCTTGCCATTGCCTGCTTCCGAGGGCTGAGAGAGTGACTGGCCCTAGTCATCAAGCTGGCTTTGTGCCCCAGGCAGAAATAGAACACATGGACTCCTGGTTCCTAGCCTGGTGACTTAACCATTATATTACATTGGCTCTCTAGAGCCGGGGTCTCCAACCTTGGCAACTTTAAGCCCGGCGGACTTCAACTCCCAGAATTCCCCAGTTTGCTCTGGGAGTTGAAGTCCGCCAGGCTTAAAGTTGGAGGTTGGAGACCCCGGCTCTAGAGTAGGAATGAACAACATTTTTTTCTGTAGGGTCGACATTCCTAATGGAGAGATGCTCTCTCTCTCTCTCTCTCTCTCTCTCTCTCTCTCTCTCCCTCCCTCCCTCCCTCCCTCCCTCCCTCCCTCCCTCTCTCTGTGTCCCCCTCTCTCTCCCGTCCCCATGCACCTCCCATTTTAAGCAGGTTCTTGAGAGCCATGAAGCCATGCATCATTTCACCTAAAATCTGAACAGACTGCCTGCACAGGATTTTGAAATTAGGCTGTGGAGAGTTATTATGAAACTGATACTGACATGGGTGCTAGAAGCTGCACCTTGTGTTTTCATGAAATAGATGATCACCCTTTGTAAAGTAAAACTCATGGCCACACTTGGAGGTTCCTGTTGAGATATGAACTACTGTTCTATAATCCAAGTTTATGAACGTGGCTTGTGAAATGCCCAAACCACATATTCACATTCTATATTACTTGAGGATAGTTGAAAGGATTCATGTAACCAAAAAGCTGGTTAACAGAGCCAGAGTGTAATAACCATTGGGTAGATAGGCAAAACAAGCCTTGTAAACTTGTAAAAAATAAAATGCAGAATGTGGCCTTCCTGTTGGCCTTCAAATGTTTCTGAAAGACTACTGCAAACATGCTTCACTCTTTCCCATTTTGGCTGATGCTGCTGGAAATTATGCTCAGTGACATCCGGGGGGCCTTATGTTGCCCACCATTATTACAGGAGATTAGGGGAGTCCATCAAAATCCAACTCTTCTCCCCTCCCCCCCTTTCTGCTGAGTTTCTGTCAGTCTTGCCCAACTGACGCAGGATTCCTGGAGGCCTCTCGACAAGGTTAGTCATTCTTTATTTTAGGTTTTGTTCTGTGTCTCTTTTTCTTTAAAAAAAAAATAGTTGCACTTCTGCATACCTAGAAGTTAAGCAAGCATGCTGACATTTCTCTCTTCATTCTTCAGTGACTTCATTTCAGCTCCAGCCTTGTTGACATTCACTCTTTTTGAGCTCATTATTAGAGGAAGTACTCGTACTTTTTTTGTATTTCACCTTTAGTTTTCCCTCCTTTGTAAAATTGGATTGCTTGATTACGCCAGCTTCTTCTTTTTTTTTACTTTTCTATTGTCTATTTTATTAACTTTTACAAATATTTCATTATTTTATAGAACTACTTTATCGTAAAAAAATTGTGCTTTCTTGCTTTTCACTCTATCCCAAATTAAGAAAGTTTTTCCCCTTTTCCAATTTCTTAACTGCTATTATCTCCTAAGGATATTACTTTTGTCATATTTTGTTTTTTATGCAAAGTAGGGTAACATGATTATAGAGACATTTTATCTGATACTATTAAAATATAAACAGTCTTATTGCATATTGTGTATGTATAGAGGGATGTATTTCGAAGAAAATTGAATTAAATAATATCCAGGAGATAAACACTGAAATTGCAGGAAAATAATTCCCTCTTGCCTAAAGACAAATTTTATTTGATTTGAAAAAGAGGGGATTATACAGTATGTCCTCTCATTAATATATAAAACTACCTAATTTGGTTCTTTTTAAATAAGAAATAATATGACATTTCTAACATTGGTATTAAGGCTCCTAAACATATAGGAAAATCTGAACTTTCCATTCATGTTCAATTTCCTATTTTTTAACATTTATAAAGAGGAATTGTAAAATATTCAAAATATGTATACCATAAGGTATACACATATGAGAGGGGGGAAGTGTACAAAAGAGGCCCTGGAGCAGATCTATCAATGAAATATTTCCTCAGTAAACACCGGTTATCTTGATATCTTCAAACACACCTTTCTTGTACTTTTATTTTTCCACCTAAGGTATCCACTCTGTATCTCTAAAATATAAGATGCCATTAAAAAAGTAACAAAAAATAATATTTTCCAATTAATTTAATTCAATGTAAATCAAATTGCATTGTATCAAACTATACTGGCAATTTTTTTGTTGTGACTCGACCACTTTTAGGGCTGCAGACTTCATAATGGCCAATTGCTGGTGTCCATCTAATGTCACATTATTTATTCAGAAACCTAATATACTGAAAGATAATGTACATAAAGATTTGATAGGATCATAGCTCTTCTTCTCCTGAGAGAAGAAGACCAGTGTGCCAATCATTTTTTTTTTCAAGTTTTCTATTTTGTTTTACATATACATATCGATGTGTGAACAGTGTGGCACCTGGATGTCAAACATTCTAATACAAATAGAACTAGTAAAATTGATCATAGTTATTACATTCAACCAACTTATATATTTCTAATAATAATACACATTTATATTAAATTATAGTCTATAATTATTTAATTATTCCATGTTTTAATATATTGCTCTAATGCCACTCACCATATTATTTAATCATACATAATAATACCGCCTAAGCTTCCCTCTTGTTATTGCTTTTATTTTATTATGTAAACATGAATACACTAATATTCCCCCTTTCTCTTATTTCTATCTGTATTCTAACCTTTAATCATGTCACCCTTTTATTAAAAAACATTTTCTTTCTATCCTACTTAACTTCTAATCATGCCACCATTCTAAAAGAGAAGGGAAAGAAAGAGAAAAAGAAAAGCAAATCAGAACAACAAAAAAGAGAAATTCTTTTTTTTCTATCCCTTGTCTCTTGTCTGCTTCAATACTTTGGTTGCTATGCTTTTTTTTTGTCTTGCTTCCCATATTCCTCTCTTGGATCTTTATTTCTGTCTGCATCTACTTCTTGGCTATTCAGTCTAGGTATTTCTCCCATCTCTATCCTCTTCCACTGCCTATCTTCCAAAATATCTGCCCAAGCCCCTATCTCCCTTTCAAAAGTATATTTCTGTATCTCCAATTCTCTTTTCAATTCTCTTAAAATATTTTTCCCCTGATTTAATTCATCAATCACTGTTATTTTTATTATTATCTCCTCCTTATCTTCTTCTTTTGTTCGCTGGTTTTTCGGTTCAATCTTTTCCTCCATTTCTTCTGTTAACTCCTCCCTTTTCTGGGCATCTTGATCTTTACTCATCATCCCTTGTATCGCATTTTCCATTTTTTCCATTTTTTCCTTAAACCCTTTCTCTATGATGTCCTTTGTGCTTTGGAAAATCAATGCCATCTCCTTCAAAGTTCCACTCATTTCTTCCTTATGAAGCATCTTATTTTGTTTTTTAAAAATCCTACTTTTGTCCAGTAGTCCAAGAACCATTTATTCAGACCGAATGTTACCCTTCAAGAAGTACACTAATCACAGTTCTTTGTATCCCATAGGTAATCAATCAGTTCTGTTTAAATAGTCCCAGAAGTTGTCAAAAGCCCCTTTACGTCCCCTTTACAGCTTCAATCTTCAGGGGTCATTTTAATTAAATAACTTCCTTGTTCTCATATTTGAATCTCCAGTAGTCATGGGGTAGTTAGATATAATCCAATAAATATTTTCACAATCCTTTATATAAGTATTCCCAGACTTGTATATTTTCCTTTCATCAGTAGGTGGTCTCAACTTAAACTTGCCACTAATCAATCTAATTTTAGTCTTTCAATCGTAATTTTAATTGTAGTTCAATTATAGAAGCAGGATAAGTTTTTTAAATAGATAATTCCAGCATTTTAAAATGCCTTCCCATTACCACGTCTTCCCGGTTTAAGAGTCCAATTTTCTGTATTTTAAAAGATTTATTGTTTTTCTCTATTTGCGTCTTTTCCTTCAGGTCTGGTATTTTTCTCAGAATGCTTAATCGCCGCTTTAATAAATAATTCTGAGCAAATTATTCCTTGGGGTAGGTTTTAAGCGAAAAGGAATCCTCTCCCCCAGTTCCAGTTCCAGTCACTGTTCACCTACTTCACTCCACCACCAGTCTTAGTTGTTCCTCAGTTGTCCCAGCTTCATGGCAGCCATCTTTAGGCTGCCTCTTCTCATCGCCATGGCTGAGAGGGGAAAAAAACCCAGGTCAGACAGGAGACTGTGACTCTCCGCAACCTCACAGGGTGCCCCTCTTTGCTTCACCACCCCTACAGGGTGGCTTTGGCTCCTTTCGGAGTCCACCAATGGAGAGAACTCGCCACGGGAGCATGGAGACCCACTCCATGTGTCCGATTCCAACCGCGACATCAACCGGAAGTCTACCAATCATTTATTGATCTTCACAAGTATAAACCAAACAAGCACATTTACTTATGGTGTTGGTTTGATGCTTTACCTTCAATCTTACTGAGCTGAAAAAGGCATTTGGTTATACCCATTTCAGTCAAAATACTAGGAAATGTACACTGGGCCATATCCAGGGGTGGGTTCTAACTTACCTTGCTGCCAATTCGCTTCCTTCCACGCCGCGTGGCCGCACCTCATGGGCAAGCACGCTTTGCGCATGCGTGCATGTGCAATGCCAAAAAATCTGAAAAAAATCCCCCCCCCCCCAAAAAAGCCAAAAACAAGATGGCGACGAATGCGCAGTGCCGGAAACTCAGCTTCTGCGCATGCTCAAAAGAAGAAAAATGTTTAAAAAATCAAAAAAAATTCAAAAAAAAGATGGTAGCACCCACGGACTGGCACCGACCGAACTGATTCCGTGATGTCATCGTGACATCACCAGCGGGTCGCTACCGGTTCAGGCGAACCGGTCTGAACAGGGAGGAACCCACCTCTGGCCATATCCATCTATAGATAGTCCAGCCAATTTATATTTTTATTTTTATATCATACTTGGTAGGAAGGATAGAGGTAAAAAGCACACATTACCTACATCCTTTTAAGTCCAATGTGTAGAAATTTCCAATCGCATTACTGAGTGCACATTAGAGGCTTTAACGGCATGCTCTTGGTCAAAGATTCAGTTGTGGATTATCCTGTATACTTTTCTTTTTTCTTTTAATATTTTAATGTACAAATGTGTTTTGTATCTATCTGAAATAGTCATTACTTGTAACCTGATCCTGAATTTATTTATACAGGGTTCTTTTCTTTTAAGTAGAACAAAATGGGTTACTTTAAGTTTCCTTTGACTTTATACATACATTTCTGTCCCACCCTTCTAATGCAGATCCATCACTCAGACTGATGATTAAATCTTCTAAGCCAGACTTCCCCTTTCTGGCACTCTCCAGATTTGCTCAGGGGTGCAGTGCCTTTGCTTGGCTAGCCAGGAAATCTGGTGGTCCTGATACATCTGGGAAGAACCAGTTGGGGAAGGCAGGTCTAAGCAAAAACCGCTAGATCACATTTGGGTTCTATTTCCAAAAACACTGATTTGTTGATTCTTAGTAAATATTAACTAGCAAGAAAGTGATGGCTGCACAATAACTTTCACAGCATTATGGGTCAAAATGTTTTCAATTTTTCCCCCTTTTGCATCTTTATTCCAGAGTTAACTTTTATGGGTCACTTGCTTCTGATATATCAGAAAACTGGGCTCACATAGTTATTACTTATTGGTCATAATCAAT
Source organism: Diadophis punctatus similis (assembly GCA_023053685.1). Taxonomy (NCBI): domain Eukaryota; kingdom Metazoa; phylum Chordata; class Lepidosauria; order Squamata; family Dipsadidae; genus Diadophis; species Diadophis punctatus. The sequence goes on from JALIGW010000001.1 coordinate 156,770,736, forward strand.
TAGGGAAGTTTTTAAGACCATGGCAGTTTTATATAAATATGCTGGCAAAGTTCACCTCCTATGATTTCTGACAATTAAATTGTTCTGTCACTTTGGGACTCTCATTAATCTCAACTTGTCATCCTTGTTTATGCAGGTTATAATGGGTTGTGTGTGTATAAGTAAAATGAGATGCTTAAAAGCCCTCGGCTGTTTAACTCTTTGATGAGAACAGAGTTTAAATCCTTACATAAAGGTGCTGGAATAAAATCCATACCATCTCCCACCCTACCCCACCAAAAAAGAAACACTGTTTTGAAACCGAGCTACTTTCTGTCCTTAATAATTTATTTAAATACACTTAGAAATTAAGGACGGGGGAAAGTAGAACTTAATGCTGCTGTTTTCCCTGGATAATGTATATCTTCTTTTTCCACAGAAATTATAAAGGTGTTAATAAGAAGGCAAGTATATCTTTACAGGAAGCAAACCCCATATTGTACCTTATATTGCATATAAATGCAAATTTAAAGATTTCCCCTGTCCAGTAGTGTCTGACTCTAGGGAGAGTTGTTTTATCTCCATTTCTTACCTGAGGGAGCCAGCATTGTCTGAGGACACCAAGACTATATGCCAAGGTGGACAGAACACTGTTAACTGTATATAAACAATGAGCAAACCCCACACTCACTAGCACTGATAATATTACCTAGTCGGGTAATGAAACATCTGCAAGCAAACAACCGAACTCAGATAGCACCAAGAACTCTAGGGTCATTTCTTGTACAAAAATATTTATGAGGTGTTGCTAAGACGAAGATGCAGGACAATGTCAGAATAACAGAATAAACTTTCAGTGTATAATCCTCTGTCTGACAGCCAGTGATCTCATTGGCTTCCCTCAGAGTCCCTCATTTCATTTAAATCCCTGATGAAGACAACATAAGGAAATTATATTATGATTTCTAATTTGGCAGGTAGGAACAGTTGCGGGGGGGGGGGTTGGGCTCACTGAAACTTATGTCACAAAAACTCCACTATATATAACAAGATTATAGGCTTAAAAGGGTCATAAAGAGAAACCCAGAAGAAATTCTGAAGCGTCTTGAGAATAAAAGACAAAAGCAGAAGCTGGTGTCTCAGAGGGAGATAAACTTTTGAGAAATTGCAAGTCCAAATTCAGCACAGCATCTATTTTTATGCAGCAGTTCTTTGCTCAAGAACACCCCCTCTCACACACACAATTAGCTTTAAAATATGTACGACTCAAGCTTCATTGGTGGTTCAGCACTTAACATAAATCCTAAAGTGAATTTTAAAAGATTAATGTTACTGTTCCATGCTTGGAAACCATATAGAATTATTTACTTTTTCCTTAATTGACATACACAAAACCAGGAACAGCTCATTGAATTATCCCAAAGGCTAAAAGAACTAGATGAGCACTAACCTAATAAGATTCAGCCATGTCCAGTTTTGTTGCTATGATAATAGAGTTAGATATGAAATTAAGAAAATCTATAATTTTAAATCTAAGTCCATTGCATCATGGATATTTTAACCTGTCCATGTCCTGAAAGTGGTGCTTGTATGAACTCTATAAGAGAAAGAGAATGAAAGACAGCAGCTTCTGTTTTAAAAGCTATGTTTTATAAAGCAGAACATGACCTGTATAAACCTAAACTAACTGTAACACAGAGAATTAAGAATGAAATACAAAATAAAAATCAATATCAGCAATTAGTTTTAATCTATCAAAACATCATATTTCTGAAAAGGAAATAAGAATAATACAGAAATAGAAAAAGTTTTCCTTGGGAACAATAGTTAGATCTAAATAAACAAAAACAAATGGAAACATGGAAAGTATTGGGCATAGTATAATTTCTTGCATATTCTATTATTGAGGAAGGAGTACAACTAGTAAAAGATAATATACAATTGTTTTGATCCAATTTGAAGAAAATAATAATCATTTATTTCATATTTAAATATTTAAACCAGGAGACTAATAATAATCTACCATGGAAGCGGAGGCAGAAGTTTACTTCAGGTCAAACTATTGAAAGAGAAAAGTGTGCATTAGTTGATTATATAAAAGATGGCCAAGAATAAACAAGTTAAAAATTGGAGCTTACTGAATGTAAAGGAAACAAAAAGTGAATATTGAAATTATGTAATAAAGACATTGCTGACAAGGAAGCATCTCATTGTCAATTTCTACAAAAAAATGAGGGGAAAATAGATAAAAATAAAATCTGGCAATGGTTTACAATTGGAACATTAAAAAAAGAAAAGAAACTGAAGGCTTGATTTTGGCTACTTAAGAGCAAGCTATTTGGACTAATGCAATCAAATCCAGAACTGAAATATCATCAAATGATTCAAAGTACAGATTGTGCAAAGAGGCAAAAGAAAGAGTAGATCATAAACACAGCTCATGAAAGAAGATCCCATAAACTGATTATAAATATAACACAGTCACCAAAATAATTCATTGAAACTTCTGTAAAAATTATTATGTACCAATTGTAAAAAAATGGTGGTAACATATAGTTGAAACTGAGCAGGTTAAAATATGATGGGATTTCCAAATGCAAACTGATAAAGTCTTGGTTCATAACACACCAACCTTAAAAACAAACGCAAGCGAACCCAGAATTGAGTAGGCAACAACAGGACACCAACAAAATATTTATGGATCTGATTCAGAAAGTAAGCAAATATCAAGACACATAGAGGGACTGGAAACAGGAGAACTAAATGACGTACTATTCTTCAAGTGCAAATCCATGCTTATACCATTTTATATATCAGATAGATTTTACCTTGGAACTAAAATTATGTATAATATTCCTACAAGACTTGTATTATTAGATGTCTTGCCTTCCTATCAGCACAGAAGGATTTCAGAGGAGAGTTGGAGAACATACTTTCTTTGAAGGCCTGTCTTCTCCAGGGTTTTTATTGTTACTACTATGAATGATGATAATGATATAAAAGAGGTGATAGTCTATACTGCAGTCATCAAAACTGCAATATTTTTACTAGATGAAATTCCCAAAAATAAATCCTTGTACTTATATTTTTGTCAACTGCAGCAGACCAAACTTTCTGAAAATAAATGTTATCAAGTAAAATTACTACACAAAAGTTGTTTCTCCCATAATTAGCAATACATCTTTTCTTATTAAAGTGATAATTTAAAGAATATATTCAGATGCCATAGAGCTAATGCTTACAATGTGTTTGTGATGCCTTCTGCATAATCTATAAGGCATACATGGAACACATTTCTTGTTGTAATGCCGACATTTTAACTTTAAGTGAGATGAAAGCAAATATAAAATTAGCACTGTAGGGAAGTTCTATCCCCTCAATTTATGTTTGTGTTTAACACCTTATTTTGTATATCCTCCTACATAAACAGTTTTTATATTAGCCCTTGATAGGGTGCCTTCAAAGAATTAAACATCGAGCTGTTTAAAAACACTAATTAGCAGCCTCCGTACAAAGGGGAACACGTTTATTAGTAAAATCTTTAAACCTACAATGCCCTATGGGCTCAGTCAATGCATGTGCCCAAATGTATGTGAAGCAACTCAATAAAAATATTATGTGGTTAATCACAAAACCTTTCAGAAAATGATCAGCCTGAAAAGTACGGTAAATGTTTTTTTTTTTTTAAAAAAGGAAGAAAAGCAGCACTTCATATTAAATCTAAACAATAAAATCCCCACAGAGCATAAACTCATACTAAAAGCAGGCATATTTTATACCTCTGGTTTGAGAGGTCTGCAGCCTTATATACATTTGCCAAAGGATACATGTTAATTATGTTTAGTTTCTCTGCAACCAGCAACATGTTTCTTAAATTAACACTTCATTCCTTTCAATCACATCTTAACAATGTCAAAGCTTTAAAAATATATGTATAGATGATGGTTTAAAAAAAGTATTGCATACACACACACACACACACACACACACACAAAAGCGCATACACACAAACATCCACACTTTTCCCCTCATTCCTTCATGCTCCAAATGCATTTAATTTGCAAACCACGTAGAGCTGTGTATTATATGAAAATGGGATGTTTTCCACTTTAAACATTACAGAGAGAAGAAAAGATTATTTTGATCTAGTTTGATCAGACTAATTCTGACATTTGTAATCTTTTTATAATTTCCCAGTACTTTTCATATGTTTTGTGTTACTGGCAAGTATGTTCAATGCATGTCAAGGATTACTGTGTTCCAAAATTTACTAATTCCTATTAAGGAAAAAACTAACTTCAATAGGAAAAATATAAATTATGTTAGGTGCTTCATAACATATGTAAATCTGGGAGAGAGGGAAAAAAAGGAGGGAGTAAATTAAGGAAAAAAGCCATTTAAATCTCTTTTTAGCCTTGTACAAAATGAAACAAGAATTTTCAAAATAACAAAAGTTTATATGACAGGAAAGAATAATTTTATAATAATTTTAACTATTGTTGAAGTAAGTAATAAGCATAGGGAACCAATTTAACAGGAGTTATCAATCAGAATAAAAAATTAGCAGGAGTTTCTGTCCCATTTAAGAAAATCTAGTATTTTAAATTTTTATCTTGAGAGAAACTCTAAGAAGATGTGGTAAGATTCTATGTACAGAATTATAATTATAGTTTCCATGTTAAATTCTCCTTTCAGATTTTTTTAAAATACATACTTATTTTTTACATTAATGCATACTCCTACAGCTTAGTCTCCCATTCTTCTGAAGCAGAAATTACATATATTTTCCCATGAGAATTATACAGTATCAAAATAACTGTTAGGAATGTAAAGTTTAGTAATGCTTACCAAAAATAAAGGCTACTTAGAAAGAAAAATCAGTATTTATGATTTGTACCATTGTCTGATGAATCATCTTTAAGAACTCTTGAGCTTTATAACATTGCCACCAAATATGGCAAATAATCCAACCTGAATATTGTACTTCTAGGATTTTTTTTAAAAAAATATGAATGATCTATTTTGGATAATCAAAATGGGGTAATATATACTAACAAAAATGTTTCAGTTTTCTCATAGTATAATATTCACATTAAATTTTATATTTATCTTCTATTGCTATTCCCACTGTTGCATATCAGTTGTCCTTTTAAATTTTGCATCCATTCAATCGTACAAACTTTGGCTTGTTTACTTTGATGTTGATAATGTTGTTCCTGAGAGATGTTGAAGCCCCTCTCCCTGCTTAGGAATCACACCCCTGAGTGCTCCTACCACTACTGGGACCACTTTGGCCTTTACTTTCCTTATCTGGAATGTGTAATGATTAGAGCACTGCCTTTGACACAGGAGACTGGGTTCAAATCCTGACTGGTATCTTTGGGCAAAGACCCTGTCATGGGGTGATTTTCCAATTGTCAGCTGTACTCATATGTATTCATATGTCAGGCATTATGACCCAGAGGTTCTTAGCAAAGTGAAGCAGTCACATGAGGTGTGATCTGCGCAGATGTGAAATTCCTTTCTATCCCTCCATTTTTATTCTACTGCTAGTCCTTCATTGAGAAGGACGCATATTTGAGCTGCCAATATGTAATTTTTTAAGATTTAGGTTTTTATATTTCTTTTGTACCGAAATAAATATTTTATTATTCCTAGAACTTATACTCGAGTTTATTTTGTCAAGAATTGGATTCCGAGAGAAAAGATTCATTACCTCTACAATTTATCTTTCTTATCTTTACAGACCCTAATAATTGAACTGCCTAACTCAATGATGAAATTGACACAAAGTAAGAAAATCATGCTGGCTTGGACATCACCTGGATTAACATGTCAGAGGATAGGGAACTAGGACAATCTGTCGATAAGTGGGCTATCACATATAGACATGTACACACACAGTATTTATTCATTCATACATATGAAAATTCAGTCAAGTCTCTGAGTGTTCCATCTTATTATTGTAATTTCTTTTGAACAACACTAGTTATCTAAAGATACTGAAACCAGTGATGTGTTCCAAGGAAAGAAATAGCAAAATATTTCATCTTTGTTTTATTAAAAATTAAATCATGCAACCTATACAAATTATTATCTCTCCAATGTTCAAATATTTGGTATGTGTACCTTATGAAAATAAATATCTAATACTGAAGCTTCTTCTTCTATATTTATTAGATATTTTGAGTACAGTACTTATAATTAATTAATTTCTTAGAGATGGCAGAGATTTGCATCAACTAAAACCTTTTGGGAGTCTTTCAAATGAGGCAATCTTCTAGTCCTATTCCAGAGGTGGGTTCTAACTTACCTCGCTACTGGTTCGCTTCCTCCTGCGTCGCGTGGGCACACTGTGTGGGTGCGTGCACGCTTCATGCGTGCGCACATGCGCAGTGCCAAAAAAATAAAAAAATCCCCCTCAAAAAAGCCAAAAACAAGATGGCGACGCATGCACAGTGCTGGAAATTCAGCTTCTATACATGCTCAGAAGAAAAAAACCCAGAAAAAAATCCCCCCCCCAAAAAAAATTGTTTTCAAAAAGAAAATCCTATTTTTTAAAAAAAAAAGATGGCGACGTTCATGGACCGGCACCAACCGAACCGTTTCCGTGACATCATCATGACATCGCCAGCGGGTTGCTACTGGTTTGGACGAACCAGTCCGAACCAGGAGTAACCCACCTCTGTCCTATTGCAATATGATCCAATCTGTAATGAAAGTAAGATAACTGCCTTGATAATACATACTTGATAATTACACATTCTCAAGGCTTAGAGAGATCAATACCAATGCAGAGGTCAAGTTTTTGCATACATTTCAACTTGAGTTCCTGTGAGCATTGCAGAAGAGGGAATTGCCTTGTAGTATTTACAGTCTGTGTGGAATTTTAATTTTGTGGGATTGGCTAGGAACTGGATGTTTCTTAGGAAGTATCAACTGATGATTAGGAATGGTGTTGGTTCTATTCTTATTGGTCTGCCTCATCAGTCTTGGGTATGGTTGGAACCTGGTATCTTACTGGATTCCAACCATACCGGGTAGTAGAAGATCATATCTGGTTTCACTTATTCTGATGCAGGGGTGAAATCCAGCAGGTTCTGACAGGTTCTGGAGAACCAGTAGCGGAAATTTTGAGTAGTTTGGAGAACTGGCAAATACCACCTCTGGCTGGCCCCAGAGTGTGGTGGGAATGGGGATTTTGCAATATCCTTCCCCCAGGAGTGGGGAGGGAATGGAGATTTTGCAGTATCTTTCCCCTGCCACTCCCACCAAGCCACGCCCACCAAGTCACACCACGCCCACCAAGCCACGCCCATAGAACCGGTAGTAAAAATGGATTCACCACTGTTCTGATGGCTCCTTTACTTAAATGCAGGGCTTCCAGGAACTCCCTGGTACTTCTACTGCGTTGTCAATTATTCTCATATTTTTCAGTTGAATGTATGGTTCATAACCATACACAAAGACTTTGCAGAATTAAATCCTCTTAATTGCTGCAAAAGTTGTTTTTCCTCTTCAGATCAATTTCATATAATAATTTATATGTTGTTTTTGTTAATCCAATGTTTTGATCATGAACCATATTGTTATATATGTTCCATTATTGATTCTTTAAAAAATTGAATGGGTAACTGTAAGTACAACTCAACAACATATATTTCTAACTTAAACTCTTGATTTGGCAACTTGTTTCCTGAAATTTTATTTCCTTGCTCTATGTACCTTTCCAATGATTCTAATATCAGCAAAAAGAAAGAAGAAATGGGACAAAATTGTCATTTTATAATAAATTTGGGGGATAAAAATCAATTTACAATCAACTTGGAAACACTTCTAAGCACTATCCATGTGAGAAAATCTAAGCTACAATTCATCTCTTTCATCTTCCTCAATGTCACAACTATAAAAGATTATTCCAAATTATTAAAAGCTTTATTTACATTAAGAAAACCCATAGGTGCTTTCTTTTATTATTAGCAGAGGCATTCAAGATACTATATTTTATATTGTCTCTTGTAAAAATTCAGACTGATCAGGGCAAATTAGTTCAGTTAGAAACCTAATTTGTCTTCTTTCAATTCTTAATCTTTGTTTTAATTTGAAGACATATGAAAACAGACACGAAGTCACCAAATTATGCAACCCAGGATTTACCTGTAATTAAAAATAACAATACCACATCATGGGTGCAGTATCTCAAACAAATCTGCAAAAGTCAGTGAATGTGGCTCTTGTGAGAGTCATTTGCTCTGTGTTATTCCAAATATCTTTCTTGGTCCTTGTGAAATAATCCACTTCTGTTTGGGCCTGCAATCATATGAATACATACTTGAGACTAAAATCTGTTAAATATAGTGGAATAAACTCAGCGGTAGGAATCAGTGGTGGGATTCATTTTTTTTTACTACCAGTTCTGTGGGCGTGGCTTGGTAGGTGTGGTGTGGCTTTGTGGGCGTGGCAGGGGAAGGATACTGTAAAATCTCCATTCCCACCCCACTCCATGGGAAGGTTACTGTAAAATCCCCATTTCCTCCCGATCAGCTGGGACTCAGGAAGCAAAGAATAGATGGAGGTGGGGCCAGTCAGAGGTGGTATTTACTGGTTCTCCGAACTACTCAAACTTTCTGCTACTTGTTCTCCAGAACTGGTCAGAACCTGCTGAATCCCACCTCTGGTAGGAATACACAAATGATTTGAAAGAGATCCTTTGGGACAAATGGAAGCATACAGTATATGAAGTACCTCTTTAAATAATTAAAACATCTATGTGTGGAAACAGCTGGAGGTAGTTTCTAAAGTACCATGGAAGAAAGAGATGCTTCATCTGCGCCTTGCACAACCTTAAGCAAATATTTCTGATGACTTACACAATCGTACTCAGCAAACAGTTCTACTTTTCCACTGGAGATGAGTTAGTCAAACCCAACCACGTAGGTGAAGTGTGAACCATGCCTTTAATCACCATCGAAATCAATGTCACTTAGAAAGGCAGACATTGGCTGAAACACAGACTTTCATTTCTGTAATTGTACGTTATTACATTTCTGCTCATAGTCCTGAAGTTCAGCATAGTTTTCTACTTCACTGAAACAAAAAAAAATGAAGCCCTTATTTCTGTCTAACATCCAATATTATTTAAATTTGGGGCGATATCAAATTGTTGCCTTCTTTCCAGCTTTTAGCCTCCTTAGAAACAGATCACCTCAAGGCTTGCCATGCGATGTTATAAGCATTCCCCTAACATAACATTATGAAGCTGGTCAGACCTTGGTTTTTTACAGTGTTTTATGTTACAACCCAATTAGACTCTTACAGTGCCCTCGCATGTACTTAGAGTCTAGAATTTCACTAAATACACTGAATGCTTTATTTGGGGGCACCTTTGTGACACTGCCTAAGCAGTTTTAAGCAGGCTGAAAAATATGTTTCCAGTCAATCTCGCTCTTCAGAGATACATTATACACCATTGGCTAGCGCAGAGTCATAAACCATCATCTTTCCTGATTGCAAGATGCAGACGGTTATTATACCAATAACTGCCCACAGCTACAGAATTTAGCAGGGGGGGGGGGACACAATTATTTCCAGTATTTCACAGAGCCCTACTCTAACAAATTATATGAAGATTAACTAATGGCAGCTGCAGCCACTGGATAGTTAGTCAAATTGGCCATGACGTGTCTGCCTGATGCTCTGTCTATTCTTAGAGAAGGTTCTTTGCCAGCCTTTGGTACAAGGTACTTTCGCCCCCCCCCCCCATAAAGCCAGACTGGATGTTGAGTCTTTCCCTTGCCTGAAACAGAATGGTTGCCTAAATCTACCATTAACATCTCAGACATTTCCAAACATTTGGAAGTAAATCTAATATATTCCTGCCTTTTTGCTAAGAAAGAAAATCCAGTGTGCATAATCATGTGAAGGGAATATCTTTCCCAGTCTAAAATATCATGAGGGATTAAGAACTCCAAATGGTTTCCTCTCCTTTCAGGGGGAGTGGGCCATCCATCAGCCTAGGAGGAAGGGCTCTGTCATCCCTTGAACTGTGGAGGTCTTCAATGCTTGGATAATTTCATTAATAGGTATAAAAATTGGTGCCATCATTTCCTAAAAGAAAGGGGGGAAAGGCTCTAAAGCACTAGGAAAAGGGCGACACTTACCTTTAACAGAATAACAGAGTTGGAAGGGACCTTGGAGGTCTTCTAGTCCAACCCCTTGCTTAAGCAGGAGACCTTATACCATTTCAGACAAATAATTGTCTAATCTCTTCTTTAAAAAACCCCAGTGTTGGAGCACCCACAACTTCTTCAGGCAAGTTGATGAATTGTTCCTCATTGTCAGGAAATTTATCCTTAGTTCTAGATTGCTCCTCTCCGTGGTTCTACTTTTTTTTATTTACAAAAAAAATATCCTTTGTTCTACCTTTTTTAAAGTATCCTGCTTTGAGAAGGAGGAACAGCTTCTCCATGCCAATTCTGTTCAGTTCTCAAGTAAGGTGTCAGGAACCAGAGTATGCTCCAAGCCAGGGGCGGGTTCCTAATTTTTTTACTACCACTCTGTGGGCGTGGCTTCTTTTGTGAGTGTGGCTTGCCAGCCATGTGACCAGGTGGGCGTGGCTTGCCGGTCATATATTAGTTATTTCAGAGAGATGTTACTACTATTTTTGCTATTTTATAGCTTACATGAAAAGCTTTGCATACAAAGTGCGTGTTACACCATGGCAACACAGCAACCTTTATATGCAGAAAATGCTATAGTTAAAAGACAAGCAAGTCTCATACAGCATTTTTGGTTTCAGTCATGGATTCCTTAGACGAAAATATTGAGGACTGTTAAAAGAACAGTATCTTTTAACAGTCCTCAATGTTTTTGTCTAAAGAATAACAGTATAAAACTGTATAAAATTAACAGTATGAAAGGTTAAGCTTTCGGAAAATGCCCACTTTGGGAAGCTTTAGGCAAAAGCGAAGGAAAAGTGTCAAATGCGAGTTTCTGGGCATGCGCAGAAGAAATTTTTTTTTAATCTAAATTTTTTTTAAAAAAAATGGCGGCACCCAGGCACTGGCAACCGGCTGCACCGGTACTGTGACGTCACCAGTGGGCCGCTACCGGTGCTATAGAGTGGACCGCACCGGTAGGAACCCACCACTGCTCCAAGCTACTTGGAACTCCTTAGAGGATTGATGCTATATTTAAAATACAGAAATATATCTTCATGTTTCAAGCAGGTTTATCACATTCTGAAAAAGAGGAATCTTCTCCAATGCAAATAATAAAAGATTTTTGGGGTTTGATTATAGTTACTCTGAGCTTGACCGATTCAATTCTACCATCTTTTAAAACCAAGAAAGGTGATCAGGTTGATAACACCATCCAACAGAGACGAAACCAGGAATGGAGGATATAATGACTGGCTTAGGGTTGACTCAGCCTTTCATTCTTCTGAGGTTGGTAAAATGAGGACAAAGATTGTTGGAGGCAATATGCTGGCTCTGCTTAGAGAAGGCTATAAAAGCATTATGAAGCTGTATCTAAGTCTAAGTACTATTGCTATGTATAATGCTACTGAAGACAAAATCTGGGGATCTGCAAAAATGGGTGGATTTATTTTTAATCACATGATGACAGTCTTATGTTCTCTGCAAAGGACAATGAGGAAGAACTGATCAGGCCAGGCTTTCGATTCCCAAACAAAATCCCAGCTACTGACATTTGCCTAATTATCTGTCCTCATCATCTGTCATTTCTTGAACACCTCATTCAGATGCCAGGTATTTCTGATATTATTCATGTAGAATCTTTTCATGAAAATGGACTTTATTACGTGAAGTGTGGGGGGGGAGAGAGAGCAAGACCCTTCCTTTGGGCAAAAAGAGCCCATCTGCACCAAGAGGGGTCTGAAACCTCACATGCTACCTTCTCAAAGAAGATGTTTCCCATGACCTCCCAGCAAAAGTTCTGCATCCCACCCTAGGAATTTGTTCTTTGTGGCTTTTACCCTGGGCTTTGAGGCGTGATAATTTCCCCCTATTGTTTCAGGGTGAGTGACTTCCCAGCCCTCACAAACAAAGCTTTTCTTTTCTTTTTTTCTTTTTTTCTTTCTTTTTTCTTTTTTCTGCACAAGTCCCAGGGCAGCAGAATCTAGTGCTTGCCTCTTGCCATCCCAAGTTGCAGTATCCAAATAGGACTGTCAAAAGAAATGAGGTTTTCCTTGACTAGTTCTATATTTCTTACAAGAAAGTAAGTCACTGGATCTATTTTCTTAGCTGCAAATATTCAGTTCGTGGAGTTTTAGAGAGGAATATGGACAGACTATATCCCTTGCCTTTGTTTCTTCTCACTTGCAATGTTAATGTCCAGCATCTATGTTTGGATAGCTCGTTCATTGACTCCACACTCAATGGTGTTTAGTAGATTATCAGAATGCCATCTGCAAGCAAACCCCAATCCTCTTTTTTTTCTCTCATTTCCAGAGCCCCTCTACTTACTGTGGCTAAATTTGGGGATGTGGTTCACTGCCAGTTTTAAGAAAGGATTGTATGCCACTTGTAGCACAGACTCCTTTTTAAAAAAATGTAATGAAAAGCACTTCCCCAAAAAAATCAGGCAAAAAAATATCATGAGACTGCATGTTTGCCGAAATACCCCACTCTCTGTGGTCCTTTGACTCTTGATAAGCTTCATAGTAACTAAATTGAATTCATGCCCTGGATGGAAAGAGAAAAGACACCAATTCTATACTGTAAGTGAAGAATCTGAAAGGGGCTGTGTAAAAGGTTACATTCATTGGTTGTGAGTTCTCTCTGACTGAGTGGCGCTCCTGGGCTATCAGTGATTGTGAGTGTGAGTGTGCTAAGCAAACCTCCTTTGGTTGTCAAGCTCCATCTTTTCTCAGCCAGACTGATTCAGTAAAAGTTTATCCAAGCCTGGCTTGATATCGCTTTACATTATAGCATGTATTCCTTATGAGGCTTCCAGTTTAAACGAGTAGTGGGTGCTATAGTCCTCAAAGCTTTGAATGGCCAAAGTGTCAACTGTTTTGCTACAAATATGTGCAATGATTACGTTCTGCAGGAGAGACATTTTGGAGAATACCTTTGTCCATTATGAGACATGCAGGAAAGAATTTCTTTCTATCTTTCCCTAATGGTGGAAGGTTCTCTTTACAGTTACAGCTGGCCCCTGCTTTCTTAATTTTATGGGAAATAAAGACCCATCTTTTTTATTTGACCTTCTAGATGATAAACTTTATGAAATGGAAGGATGCTTATAGTTCATCAAGCAAAACCTCCTGCTCGATATAGAGATCTACTAGAGTATTCCCATATATCCATGTAGACTCCATTAAAAAACCTCTATTGAGAGGGAGTCCACCAGACCAATTGATGAGAGCGATCAACCAGTGGAACAGCTTGCCTGCGGAGGTTGTGAGAGCTCCAACACTTGAGACTTTCAAAAGGAGATTGGACTGCCATTTATCCGAAATGGTGTAGGGACTCCTGCTTGAGCGGGGGGTTGGACTAGATGACTTACAAGGTCCCTTCCAACTCTAATAATAATCTAATTAGTTCATCACTCTTACCATCAAGAATTTCCTTCTAATATTCATCCTGACTCTCCTTTCGTTACAACCTGATGCTTGTCATGATCTCAATTTCAACAGAGCTCAGTTCCACATCCTTTATCCATGCTAGACTTCAAGATACATGTAGACTGCTATCATATTCCCCCTTAGATTTCTTTTTTGCAAACACAAGTGCTTTTATAGTGTTTACATCTGAACATACGTTCTCCAGAACAATCTAGGTCATATTTTAGATTTTTATTTTCAGCTTGTTGTGTCATATGTAAGCCACTGCAGAGTGGCAACAAGTTTCTTTTCTTCTCCAAGGTCATCTCTAAAAGCCACTCAGAAGTATCTACTCACTTTTTAAAACCTACTTAATTTGCACATGGGACTTCAGGGTAGAAGAACCCTGTTTTACCAGTGGATGCCATGCTGCTGGTGGATAGATTCATGCATTCTGAGTACAGTTAGCAATAGCAATAGCACTTAGACTTATATACCGCTTCATAGTGCTTTACAGCCCTCTCTAAGCGGTTTACAGAGTTCAGCATATTGCCCCCAACAATCTGGGTTCTCATTTTACCCACCTCGGAAGGATGGAAGGCTGAGTCAACCTTGAGCCTGGTGAGATTTGAACAGCTGAACTAGCAGTCAGCTGGAGTAGCCTGCAGTAGCTGCATTTAACCACTGTGCCACCTTGGCTCCTTCCAGTTTGCTTCTTCCTAAGCCATATTTAATGAGCCCAGCAACCATTAAGTTTAGTAGTGCTACAAGAATACACTGCTCTTGTTCGTGTAGAGTGTAACACTCTAATGTGTTACATAATTAGTCAAATTATGTGTCTGAAGATGTATTAGCCCCAGTAATTCATTCAGGCAAGTGGGCCCGTTCTCTGTGTACAATAACACATTTCCAAAGTTCTTACAACAGCACCATCTCATTTTCTACTCTTTTGAGCTTTGAAATTCATGCGCTAATGAACTGATACCTTTCTTTGGTGGTTGTGGTACAATGTAACAATATTAATTCCATGTGACGCAATCTAGCATCGACTTTAAAAAGACAATGAAGAGTAATACACTTACACTCACCACGTCCCTATTCTTTTTCCCTTGTGAAGGCAATAGGGACATGGTGAGTGTAAGTATATTCCAATTAATATACTTAATTGTAAGTATTAATCATAAACATTATGATGTAACTTTTAAGATTAAAGTGAAATTCCAGTCAAAATCCTACCCATGTTTATGAAGATGAACCAAGTGAGTTACAGTATTGCTGAATACATTACACATAGAATTAAGTTCCTTTTTTATTTTAAATGTATTACATGTCTTCCCAGTGCACACAAGATATGCCAATCGACAGCTATTTTTTTGGAATAACAGATCTGGACTACAAAACCCAGGACCATCATTAGATGGCAGCAAAAAGATATTTTTCTGTCTCTGTTTGCTGTCATCAAGTGATCACCTGGATTTTTGAAGCCCAAATCTGGAGGCCTTAATTTCATGGAACCACATTTCAAAGTAGGCTTGTGTTTTTGCACAGCTCAAGGGAGGGATTCTTATCAGTGAATGTTTCCCTTTTATCACATGCATTACACTCTTTATTGATGTTTGTAGCAGCGGTTCTCCTTGATTTCTGAGAAGCGTTCATTGCCTATAGGCTGTAAAGGAGATAAACATCTTACAACCCTCTTTTTAATTACTCAAAGACACCAAACATTGGAAAAATCCCCAAGTCACTTCCGATCTTCTTGGAGCTGCTTTCATAGCTAAGCATGTAAACGCTGGGGGAAATGAGTCACAGCGCTACTGGAGTTGGAATGACGCATTTTGGCTCTTTCCCTTGGAATGCTCTATAAGAAAAAGAAAGGTAATTTCAATGCCTTTATTTTAATCCTGGTGCTAAGAAATGCATATATCCATATATTCATTTCCAAGAATGAACATAGTGATGGACAGACGGACGGATGGAAAAACGGACGGACGGACGGATGGACGGGTAGGCGGATGGATAGATAGATAGATAGATAGATAGATAGATAGATAGATAGATAGATAGATGGATGGATGGATGGATGGATGGATGGATGGATGGATGGATGGATGGATGGATGGATGGATGATGGATAGATGGATAGATGGATAGATGGATAGATGAGAGAGAGAGAGAGAGAGAGAGAGAGAGGGAGGGAGAGAGAGGGAGAGAGGAGAGAGAGAGAGAGAGAGAGAGAGACAATAGACAGACAGACAGACAGACAGATGATAGTGTTTTGGAGTGGGGTGGGAGATAATACATTATTGTGGTCCCAAGCAAAGTGATTTATGGAAGACCCTTCGCTTCTTATAGAGGAGGCCTTTTGGCAGAAAGTCATCTGAATAAAGAAAATGGGGATTGGCATTTTCGTTTCCTATCATGCCATGAGATCGTAAGAAAAACTAAAATGGTGGTTCCTACTCTTAGTACTGTTGTCTGACCTGGAACCTCATTATCTGCTGATTGTTCTAATCAAAGCTGGGCTGCTGGGTCCAGAAGATTGATTTTACTATCTTTGACAGTTGCCACAAAGGTGCTTTTTCAAGAGAACTTTTTGCAACTGAACTTTCTTAGCTTTTTCCTTGGAAACGTTTCACTTCTCATCCAAGAAGATTCTTCAATTCTGACATTTTTGAAGGAAAAAGAAAGAAAGAAGGTCCAGTTGCCTTTTGAAAAAGCACCTTTGGGAGAACCATGACTTGGATGACTGAGAAGCTGGACTGTTGCTCATTTTTCTCATAAGTCTGGTGTACATGAATGCCCAAAGCAAGGAGAGGTTTCCACCAACGAAGAAACATGCATCATAACATTGCAATCAAGTATGTATTTGTGATGTCACAACTCCAATACAAAAGGGGCAGAATTTGTATCAACACATGCATTTTGGCATTTGTCCTCCTTCCCCTCACTCAAGGATGCCCATGATGGTGCACAAAGCCATTTCTTTGCACCTATATTTAAAAGTATTCTGACTGTAAAATAAGATCAAAGGCCAATATATTTGGTAAGG
Source organism: Diadophis punctatus similis (assembly GCA_023053685.1). NCBI lineage: Eukaryota > Metazoa > Chordata > Lepidosauria > Squamata > Dipsadidae > Diadophis > Diadophis punctatus. The sequence goes on from JALIGW010000001.1 coordinate 156,787,334, forward strand.
TTGATGATTTAAATTTAAATAAACAAATTTAATTACTTAACCACCAGCAGCACCCAAAAAGAGTATACAAGTTTGACACAAATCAGAGAAAGCAAGTTTCTCTTATCATGAGAATTCAAAGAAGCATGTCCCACCTCACATACAAACACACACATACACACAAACAGATGGAAAACATTTTGAAGGAATCACAAAGCACTTGTATGCAAGTTAATATAAGAAATATGATGTCATAATTTTAAGATTTATGCGGGTCTTGATAACAAAAGGAGCCGTTTAATTCCAGACCAGGAGTACAACTTCACCGGAAAAGGACCTCAGCTCTGGGTGTTTCCAGGTGAGTCAATATTATGTATAAATATTTCCATCATTTATCATCATTAGTCCTAATGATGGATACTAGTATAAGAAACAGATTGACACACTGCTGCGTGATTTTGGTGGCAACTAGTAAAACAGGAAAACTTTCCCCTACGGCAATTCTAATCTGCTTATTTTATTAAAAAGTTAATAAGCAACTTGTTTATGGGACATAACTACCTACATGGGAGAAATCTCTATAGTGTGGTCAAAGGCTCTATATTACTAAGATCGAATTTGGGGAGTGAAAATACAAACTAGAAATCAAATGTACCATCTGCACAATGAATGTGATTAACCATTGAAATAAAATTCCTATGGAAAGGGCTTAATTCTATGTTAATTTTCCCCTCTTTTACAATGCCTTTAAGAGCTAGGGAGGACTTTAGCTGAAAGAGGTCATGCTGGATTCACAATTTGGGTTGTTTCAAATCTCTTCTGACATTGTGTTGATTAGAATCATCCTCAATATCAATTCTAAGCAGCCCAATAGGGGGGGTGGACAACATAAACCACACTACTCTTTGTTCAATAAATGCTGGAATTAATATATTTTTTCAAGACTTTCAATGATTAATTTCTCACCCTGAACCAAAGAAGCCATACTGATGTTCTCCAGTATTACAGATGGAAAGTATTAAGTGAAACAAGATGGATTAGCACAGGCAGCTCTCAGTTGAAAAAGGAAAATGTAGAGAAGCAAACCTGGCTTAAAGGCCTTTTGAGTTGGATGGCACTTTAGGTTTTGTCTATCTGTGACATAATCATAGTCCGGAGTCATTGTGCATGAATTGCATGGCTACATAAATTTGTTTAATAAATAAATAATTTTTTTAAAAAATCTGATTTCAAAAGAGGTGTCTAGGAAGTATAGGTAGTCCTTGACGTACAACCACGATTGAGCCCAAAATTTATGTTGTTAAGCAAGACATTTGTTAAGTGAGCTTTGCCCCATTTTATGATCATTCTTGCCACAGTTGTTAAGTGAATCACTGCAGGTGATAAGTTACTAACCCAATTGTTAAATGGATCTGGCTTCCCCATTGACTGTGCTTGTCAGAAGGTTGCAAAAGGTAGTCACATGACCCCGGGACACTGCAATGGTCATAACTATGAACCAGTTGCCAAGCATCTGAATTTTGATCACATGATCATGGGGTTGCTGCAAAGGTCGCAACTCTGAAAAATGGTCATAAGTCACTTTTTTCCAGTACCGTTGTAACTTTGAATAGTCACTAAATGAACTGTTATAAGTCAAAGACTACCTGTGCCAGCTTGCAGACATAAACCTGTGCCCCGCTTTTCATATATAGCCAATCTAATAATGCACAATTGTCTTTGCGGTCTTCCTACCTGGTTCATCCCTGAGCCTTCAGACATACATAAGAACGGATTTAGAGTCACAATTTTGACTTTTTAAACCATACTCTGCAGACACCACCACCACCACCCCGTCTTTACCACATCTTCGTGTTGATCCTGCTGATCTAAAAGCGAGTCTGAGTGAATAAATTAACATCAAAGGTTGGTGATCGTTTCATTTATTACATAAAATATAGTCCCACAACATGTGATGTGTCAATGGGAAAAGTTATACTTCCCTCTACCCTACACAGTTCAATCATTTTAGTTCAAGGGATAACTGGAGCCACTTGTATGAATACTACAATCAACATCAGGGTTGGATCATCACTGGCTTATTTAAATTAAACACCCCCCCTTAGCACAATGAAGTTCTCACCACATAGATGCTAGATGAACAACATGTCTTACTCAGAGTAAAAATGTCGAAGACATCTGTAAAATAACCTCCAGATGCTAATAAAGATTACAAGCCTATCTTTAAAGCTTTCAGTCTCCACCTATACACAGTCAGAGAGTTTCAAAATAAGACTTAAGACAATTGTGAATTTTCCCAAGAGATGCTATGCTGTCAAAATCATTCCAGGGAAACAGAAGAAAATGATTGGGGAAGACACAAAGAATCCCAGAACAATGTCAAGGGAATATGCAGGGCTCTTTCACTTTTAGCCAAGGTCAATGTTCACAATGCCACCTTCAAAAAATGGAATTCTTGGAAGAGTAACAAGGCTGAAGCCTTTGGTCACTTAAGAGAACATGGCACTCACCTCAAGTCTACCAAAAAGTACCTAGATCAGGGGTCTCCAACCTTGGCAACTTTAACCCTGGCGGACCTCAACTCCCAGAATTCCCCAGCCAGCTGGCTGGGGAATTCTGGGAGTTGAAGTCCTCCAGACTTAAAGTTGCCATGGTTTGAGACCCCTGACCTAATTGACCCTCCAGATCTCTGGAGGAATATTCTACTGACAGAGGAATCAAAAGTGGAATTATGTCTACATGGTATTGTTACATCTGGCGGAAACCAATCAAGTCAAGTCTCTCTACTTCAGACCCCCACCAGCAAAATGAAGCCTTGACAAATAGTTACATTAATCCTGTTGAAAGAATAATATAAAAAAATAATAATTAGCTCAAAGTATAAAATCATAGCAATACTATTAAAATGTTAAGTTTAAGATTTGAAATTTGTAAACCTATGAAGTGATGAGTCAGAATAATAAATAAGCTAAGCTGAAATTTAAAACCATGTCACCAAAATCTATGCATAAACCATTAATATTAATATTGTGCTCATAGGGATTATAATGGTGTGGTATTGAGTAAAAAAGTATACAGAAGAGTGATTATAATTTAAAAGTCTAAAGAGTTAAATAGACAAATTGGAACAATGGATTTGGTTGATAATAATAATAACTCAGCATGGAATTTACAATTAGTAGTGGTGTGAAAAACAATATCTAAGTACTTGAATAGCTTGACTTACGGTATTCAGTTAATGACATGTTGCTTAAGGTGTTTAGCAAGCATCATAATCTTAGGTTTGGAGGAACTGTCTTTGTATATTTCTTCTTGACAATACTCAGCAATAAAATAAACATCTTATTTTATTTGCCTATTTATTACATTTATATGCCATCCATCTCACAATCCAAAGTATGAAGAGTGTAAACCAAACACACTATTCATAAAAAGGTCATATCAACTGCTGTTTGAGGGCCTCGACAACTTGCCATCATTGATGATAGCATGAGTTGTGCTTTGTATCAGGAGAATATCAAACCATCTGTCGAACAGCTGTAGCACAAGGGGGTCTTGAAGCAAGACCTTGATCCCAAATGCACAAGCAGGGGTACAAGAGAATGGATGAAGAGGAATAAATCTATGTTTTGGAATTGCCAAGCCAAATTCCAGAACTAAATCCCATAAACATATTGTGGTTGGATCTGAAATGAACATTTCTTGCTGGAAACCTCTCAACTGTTATGGAGTTGAAGCAGTTTGCCCTGGAGGAATGGGGCAAAATGGTTAAGAAAGGATGAGAGACATTGATTACTTATTGCAGGCAGCATCTGTTTGCAGTGATTGCAACTAAAAGTGTTAAATCAATGGTTTAATCTAATGAGAGTTATTACTCTTCCACATTGGCACAAAGTGTGGTAGATGACTTTGTTTATAGAATTCTTTATTGGCCAAGTGTGATTGGACACACAAGGAATTTGTTTTTGGTGCATATGCTCTCAGTGTACATAAAAGAAAAGATACATTTGCCAAGAATCATGAGGTACAACACTTAATGATTGTCATAGGGTACAAATAAGCAACCAGGAAACAATATTAATATAAATCATGAGGATACAAGCAACAAGTTACAGTCATACAGTCATAAGTGGGAGGAGATGGGTGATAGGAACGATGAGAAAAACTAATAGTAATAGTAATGCAGCCTAGTGAATAGTTTGACAGTGTTGAGGGAATTATTTGTTTAGCAGAGTGATGCCGTTTGGGGAAAAACTGTTCTTGTGTCTAGTTGTCTTGGTGTGCAGTGCTCTATAGCAACATTTTGAGGGTAGGAGTTGAAACAATTTATGTCCAGGATGCGAGGGGTCAGTAAATATTTTCACAGCCCTCTTTTTGACTCGTGCAGTATACAGGTCCTCAATGGAAGGCAGGTTGGCAGCAATTGTTTTTTCTGCAGTTCTGATTATCCTCTGAAGTCTGTTTCTGTCTTGTTGGGTTGCAGAACCGAACCATACAGTTATAGAGGTGCAGATGACAGACTCAATAATTCCTCTGTAGAACTGTATCAGCAGCTCCTTGGGAAGTTTGAGCTTCCTGAGTTGGCGCAGAAAGAACATTCTTTGTTGTGCTTTTTTGATGTCGTTTTTGATTATGTTTATGGAATAAATGAAACAAGCACCAAATGTTGACATTGTTTGCTCACTTGGGTTCCCTTTATGTAGAACCCTCTTGAAGCTTTAGATTGCAAAGATATGCAAAAATTTAGAAAATCCAACAGGATTATTTTCCCCACACAGAGATTTTACTTGCTTGCTTGCTTGCTTACATACTTACTTTGTTAGGGCTCATCCACACTGTTAAATTTTTATTGCCAAATTCCTCCACCTGCTGGAGCAGGAGACCTTATACCATTTTTAATAAATTATTATCCAATCTCTTCTTGAAAATCTCCAATGATGGGGCACTCACAATTTCTAGAGGAAGCCATTCCACTGATTAATTGTTTTCACTGTAAGGACATTTTTCTTTAGTTCTATGTTGGATCTCTCTTGAACAATCTTCCACCCATTATTTCATGTCCTGTCCTCAGGTGCTGTGAAAAATAGGTTGGTCCTCTCTTCTCTGTGACAGCTCCTCAAATTTTGAAAGACTGCTATTACATCAGTAGTGGGTTCTAAAACCCTTTACTACCAGTTCGTGCGCACAAGCATGCATAGAAGCGTCCCAGGTAGGTGGGCGGAGCCTCCTGCCGCCGCAGCCGCTACCGGTTCTTAGAATGGGGCTGAACTGGGAGCAACCCACCGCTGTATTACATCATCTCTAGTCCTGCTCTTTCTCAATGTAGACATACTTAATTCCCGTAACCTTTCATTGCATAGTTTAGTCTCTAGTCCCCTAATCATCAATGTTGCTCTTCTCTGCATCCTTTCTATAGTCTCAACAGCTTTTATATATTGTGATGGACACAGTATTCCAAGTGTGATCTCACCAGTGCAGTATAAAGTGGTACTGTCACTTCATGTGATGTCGACAGTATCCTTCTGTTGATGCATCCAAGAACTGCATTGGCTTTTTTGGTAGTTGCGGCACACATGCTGGCTCATATTTAAGTGTTGGTCCACTAGGACACTTACATCTCTCTCACAGTCATTGGTCAACACTCCAAAGCTTGACTTATGAACAGCTCCTGCATTAACAAATCCATGCCACACAGACAGGAAAAAATAAATTGTTGCCTATTCTCTCATTTCCCTATGTTCTAAAGTGTACACACATTTTATAAAAACTTGGAGCTGTGGGTGTGAGCAGAAAGCTGATTTCATCAAGACATTGCTTTCTCTTTATATACTTTCCAATTGGAAATTACTATGATGGCAGCTTGGCAACCAGGCTTTTTTCCAAAGTAGTTTTAATTAAAAAGAAAAGGAAAAAAGATATGAAATGCCTTTTGGCCACCTCCTGCCAGTATGCATTGTTGGTTTGTATCTTTTTTTGCCTTCTGCTTTTCTAGGATAGATTTAAATCTCAATCCTGAGAATTCATAGGCTTAAGGCTATTAATGGCTCTTATCTCCCAAGGTTTAGAGTATTGTTTTGCTTCAAAAATGGAGAGAGAGCAAGCTGAAAAGAAGCCTCCTCTCCAAATGAGAATTGCTTTGATACTTAAGATTAGGAACCAGGAAAGTGTCTGCCCAAATGTGTATTGCTCTTAAGAAGCAAGGCTGTAACCAAGATGGGGGAGGATGACAAACATTGGATGGGGACAGACCTCAATCATTTTCTCAAACCTCAACTTTCTTAACTTTACTTAACTAGGCAGAATTTTGCCAGTATTTCATTTTTTTTGTGCTGTAATCTCTGCTGGCTCTGTAGCCTGATGTGGGTATCTCAACAAGCAATGGGATTTCTGCTCAATATGCCAGCCTAACTACCTGCCTCCTTCCCCTAGCTTCTCTGTCTTGCTGTGTCCACTTGGTGCAGTATCTCAACTCTGAGAATTTTTGCAGCAACACAAGGCTCGTCTGCCTGGAATCCACACTGTATATCGGACATTAATACAATTGAGCAGATCCAGAGGTATTTCACAAAAAGAGTACTCCAATCCTCTGCTCACAATAGAATCCCTTATGCCAGGTGTCTCCAACCTTGGCAACTTTAAGACTTGTAGACTTCAACGCCCAGAATTCATCAGCCAGCAAAGCTGGCAGAGGAACTCTGGGAGTTGAAGTCCACAAGTCTTAAAGTTGCCAAGGTTGGAGACCCCTGCCTTATGCCACCAGGCTCGAAATTTTGGAGTTGGACAACTTGGAACTACACTGCCTATGGTCTGATCTAAGCATAGTACACAGAATTGTCTGCTACAACGTCCTACCTGTCAACATCTAATTCAGCTTCAACCTCAATAATACATGGGCAAACAATAGATACAAACTCAAGGTAAACCGCTCCAAACTCGACTGCAGAAAATACGACTTCAGCAACAGAGTGGTCAATGCCTTGAATGCTCTACCTGAATCCGTTGTTACATCCTCAAACCCCCACAGCTTCAACCTTAAACTGTCTACCGTGGACCTCACTCAATTCCTAAGAGGTTCGTAAAGTGGGCGTGCATAAGCGCACCAGTATGCCTACCGTCCCTGTCCTACTGTCCCCATTTATTTGTGCTCATTTCCTGTGTTCATGTCCATATTTATACTTATACCTGTTATCTCGTATATGTTTGACAAACTAAATAAATAAAAATAAATAAATAAAGGCTGCCAGCCAGTCTCAGCAACTCTAGCATCTAGTTTGCAACGTGAATACTAAGGAGAGGGGCAAAGTCCTCACAGTGAGCCAGCTTGTCTAAATGCCTAAAAACTATAACCCTCAGACATTCATATTTGCTATATTATGCTTTATATGCCACACAACCAAACAATGCTCTAAGTGGTTTACAAAACAAGACAAACATTGGAATAGAAACAATGACTTTAAGAGCTCCCAGAAACTAAGCAACAGATCTTTCCTTAGAGAAGATAACCTTATCAACCAGTTATATGACCCTCATGATACCCTGCAAAACTCAAGGACCAGGCAAGGTAAATCAATTGACATTCTTCAGTGCTGTTCCCAGGAGAAACCAAGTTTGCCAGTGTGTTATGCCAAATATGCTAAGCCGAGAAAGCAGGTGGGAAAGTAATATATATATATATATATATATATATATATATATATATATATATATATATATATATATATATATATATATATATATATATATATATATATATATATATATATATATATATATATATATATATATATATATATACACTTTTGAAACACTCTGAAAGTTTTTTATTTTAAAGCTGGGATAAGACATATTGCCTTGTAAGACTATGGCACCTTCCATTTCTCATCCATGCAATCTCTGCCTTAAAAGAGGTATAGGGGGATATTTTTTTAAAAAAATATTTATTTTATTTATTTATTTTGTCAAGCATACATAACAGTAATGATGAACCTTTTTTTCCTTGGGTGCCAAAAGCACGCAGACGCACGCTATTGCGCATATGCGAGTGCCCACACCCATAATTTAATGCCCCCCTGTGCATGCACGCATGATCCCCCTGCTCCCCATTTCCCGACTTCGGGTGGGCCCGGTAAGCCCATTTTTTGCCCTCCCCAGGCTCCAGAGGTTTTCTTGGAGCTGGGGAGGGTGAAAACAGCTTCCCCCACCCCCCCGGAGGCCCTCTGGAGGCCCTCCAGAGGCTGAAAACGCCCTCCCAGAGCCTCCGCACAAGCCGAAAATCAGCTGGCCGGCGTGCACATGTGCACTGGAGCTGAATTAGGGCAACGGCTCACGTGCCGGCAGATATGGCTCCACGTGCCACCTGTGGCACGCGTGCCATAGGTTCGCCATCACTGATATATAAGATAACAGATAAAGGTATAAACATGATTTTGAATACATGAAAAGGATACGAATTTTTTTTTAAAGGGACATTAGGACAGGGACGGTAGGCATGTTGGTGCGCTTATGCACGCAGTAAAGAAGCTATCTGGGGAAAACTTGGCAGGCTCATGTCCTAAAAGGCTTCCTGTGCCTGCTATTTCCATTCTCATCTGCCACAAATCAATGCAGCTGCAGCATCTTGATGCTATAGCATATGGTCAGGACTTCTTTTTTTAAAAAAAAAAAACCATCGCTTCCTTTTCTTTTTTAAAATCAAATCTCAAATCTTGAAGCAACCCAAATTGGATCAGATCAGATTGCCTCCAAATCCTGAACTACAAAATCATATTGAATCATGTCAGCTCCAGCCTCAAATTTCCATTTTGGACTGGTTGAGAGGCAATTTGCATAGGTCTACTAATTATAGCCTTGCTCCTCTGAATGCCCTTTCACACTCCCAGGCAAAATTATAATTGAAACCCAAGGAAATGTTTGAACTATTCTTACCCAGCATTTCATACTTTACTTTTTTTTAGAGAAAAAAAACCCGATTTGCTATGTCATGTGGAATGCTATTCCTTCTTTGGCTGCATACATTCAAGATTTGTATATACTTCTGAAAATTTAAAGAGAGGAAATAAATAAACATCTGTGTTTTATAATGTATTCATTGTGTAAACATTGGCAACTCTGGAATCTATCTATGCTTGCTCTTTGGATTGAATAAACTGAAGCCTTTCACTCTGATGCTTGGTTTGTTGCTAATGTAGAGTATTCTCACAAAACAGCCCAGTCTCATGCAATTCATTGTGCACATTCAAGCTCTGGTTGCAGATTTCAGTTTGGGAAAACATTCTTGATTTATCCAGGTGTTTTGAAGAAACCAGAAAATCTCATTTTAAAAATGTTTAATGTTACTAGGATTTATATGTGCAGATGAAAGACTGGGGCCACTGTATGCCCCAGAAAGTTTTCTTGGCATAATGTACCATGCCCTCCTTGATTGGTATAAGGGTCATTTAAAAAGAATTGCGTTTTGTACTCTTTCAGTTAAAATAACCTTTAGATTTCTTCCGGCTATACCTACCTTTTGTGCATTAACCTAGCTTTTCCAAATTTATACACTTCCAAATGGTAGGTTGGCTAGGTCAGGCAGTGACTCACATACAGAATAAAGGGAAGAACATTATGACAAAAATTAACATTTTTATTAGGGCATAAGCGGTGACAGATCAGAAGTAAATTCTGATCTCTATCACAATAAAGTCACAAAACTATTTGTGATTTTGACTTTAATTTATCAATGCATGCACTACTCCACTCTGATAAGGAGTTTCATGCCCTAGGTGTGCTTATTATTTTTATTGTTTATTAACCAAACAGAAAGTGGAAATATTCCTGTTTGACTTTGCTAATATGCTCCATTTCACACTGTAGCTAGTGTGAGAGAACAAACTGGTTTTTGACTAGTCTGTTGTCATCTTGTCCTATAATTCTGTTTGTACTTCAGGAAAGGGAAAAGGTCCACATTACAATTTTCCTGGAGGCCTTCCAAATATCTGGACTTCTAAGTCCTAGAACTTTTAGTTGGGAGCTAATCCATACATTTGGAGGGCTTTTAGAGTGGGGAAGGCTGATCTACGATGATCTAGGACAGGGGTGTCAAACTTGCAGCACGTGGCCTGGATCAGGGGTGGGTTTCACTTACCTTCGTCACCAGTTCGCGTCGTGTGGAGGAGCTCATCAGCTGTGCTTCAGGCGAAGAAATAAAGGTCAGTATTAACCCAGGAGCGGGCGGGAGGACTTTTTTCAAAGCACAGAACGCTGAGAAGCCATCCAAACACAGAAAAATCAGCCAAAAATTCAGAAAAAAAGATGGCGGCAAGCACGGACCGGCACAAACAGAACCGGATCCGTGATGCCAAAATTATGTCACCAGCAGGTCACTAACGGTTTGGGCGATCTGGTCCGAACTGGGAGGAACCCACCCCTGGCCTGGATGCGTTACGCACTGGCCACGTCCACTCTCAGTTTAGCAAAGTGGGAAAAAGTCACAATATGTCACATGACGACAACGTAACGCCGTGAGTTTGACACCCCTGATCTACGATCAGTATTCAACAAGTGTCCTAGAAGGCGGGGGGGGGGAGTAAAAGGCAACTATATTTGTTGATTTACACCAATATTAAACTTGTACAAAGTGCTTTGCAATCCTTATTTATATTCATAAAGATGCTGCAAAGCAGATAATATATGCATTTTATAGGGGTCTTCCTTCATATGGACATTTAAATTCAGGCTCAGTGCTTCATTCTAAGGTCACTCTATTCTTTATAAAAAATCAGCACTAATAAAGAAAAAAACCCTACTCATTCTGCAGGAGGCATAGAAAATTTATAAGAAGGGAGATGTAATGGAAGAAATTGTTTATTTGTTTGTTTGCTTTTATAAAGCCCATTCGGGAGGAACATCAGTATATCTACCATACATCAGTTATCTAGCTTACGCCAGTTAAGCTGATGCTGTGGCCGTCCTTTGTTAGAAATTAATGTGCGCAATAAAGTTTTACATTTTTCATATGTTTTGAAGTATGTGGGCTATAATTCTTTTGACTGCATAATTACTTTTTGCAGAGAAGAAAAATGAGATGCTTAGTCCTTCGTAAATAACTCTGAAAGAAAACTCAGAACAACAGTTTCTTGCTTATTTTATCATGGCAAACTTAACACATAAATATTTCTTTGGAAATATCTTCGGGTGTGTGTTTATCTGAAGATGTATTATTTAAAAAAAATAAATTGAGGTTCTTCCATATAATTTTTCTTAGAGAAAAAAAGAAAGAAAAGGCCTACAGGGATCACATACAAGAAAGAGTGCAATTCTGATAAGAAAAAAAAAAACCCCAAGAGAAGATGCCTTAGGGGCCATTTTTACTTGCCCATCGTTTGCAGTGAGCTACAGAAGCAACTCTGCTTAAGCTACCATAGGTTGGTTTACTTTGTGGAAACAAAGGGAAGGGCTTTTTCTCAGGTGTGTGGGGGGAGGGGGGATTAAAAACAATCAAGGTCAAACCGTGTTCCCATTTTTAGGTTCAAGTCTTACCATTTTGGCACTTTTGACTCTCTGGGACAGCCTTCAGATTGATTGCAATGGCTATTGGCATTTTTCTTTTTTCTTTTATCCCAGCTCAGGGCATTTCACTTTGCCTTTTGTTTCATAGCTTTTACTCTTCCTCCTTTCTTATCTCATTCTTTCACGGCTTAAATTTCAGGGTTATTCTCATGTAAAGCAAGTCCTGAATCAAATAACTAAGATCTCACTTCTACAGAGAACTTGTTATTGAACATGATATAGGATTTTGCTGTACATAAAGAGGTAATTTAAACCTCTAATTTCAGTAAGATTTCTGGTCGGGTAGTCCCAAAATGTCTGCAGGCTAAGCAGATAGAAATCATATGCTGACCTAAGCTGCATTAACAAAGGGATACAATCAAAATCAAGTGAGGTACTAATACCACTCTATAAAGCCTTAATAAGACCACACCTAGAATACCGGTAATATCACACTACTAACCAGAGCATACAAAACATTTGCCACACCAATCCTTGAATACAGCTCATCTGTCTGGAACCCACACCACATATTGGACATAAATACATTAGAAAGTGTCCAGAGATACTTTACAAGAAGAGTCCTCCACTCCTCTACTCGCAACAGAATACCTTACGCAACCAAACTTGAAATCCTGGGCTTAGAAAGCTTAGAACTACGTCGCCTTCAGCACAACCTAAGCATAGCTCATAAAATTATCTGCTACAACGTCCTTCCTGTCAACGACTACTTCAGCTTCAACCACAACAATACACGAGCACACAACAGATACAAACTCAAAGTGAACTGCTCCAAACTTGACTGTAGAAAATATGACTTTAGCAACAGAGTGGTAAATGCCTGGAACTCACTACCTGACTCTGTGGTACCAAACCCCCAAAACTTTACCCTTAGACTGTCCACTGTTGACCTCACCCAATTCCTAAGAGGTCAGTAAGGGGCATGCATAAGTGCACCAGCGTGCCTACCGTCCCTGTCCTAATGTTCCCTCTTATCAGTACTCATCTTATATATATAAACAATGTTATATCTATGTATATTACCAACACGTACTTGACAAAAATAAATAAATAAAAATAAATAAAATAAATACTGCATCTAGTTTTGGTCTCCACACAATAAAAAAAGATGTTGAGACTCTAGAAAGAGTGCAGAGAAGAACAACCAGGATGATTAGGGGACTGGAGACTAAAACATATGAAGAACGGTTGCAGGAACTGAACATGGCTAGTCTAGCGAAGAGAAGGACCAGGGGAGACATGATAGCAGTGTTCCAATATTTGAGAGGCTGCCACAGAGAGGAAGAGGGTCAAGCTATTTTCCAAGGCACTTGAAGGCAGACAAGGAATAATGGATGGAAACTGAACAAGGAGAGATTCAACCGAGAAATAAGGAGAAATTTTCTGACAGTGAGAACAATCAATGAATTGTTGCTTGCCTTCGGAAGTTGTGAGAACTTCATCACTGGAGGCTTTCAGGAAGAGATTGGACTGCCATTTGTCAAAAATGGTGTAGGGTCTCCTGCTTGGGTGGAAAGTTGGACTAGATGACCTACAAGGTCCCTTCCAACTCTGTTAATCTAATCTAATCTAATCTAATCTAATCAATACATACATCTCTTTTTAACATTATCTGTGCTAAAAATGGTGCTAAAGGTATTTATTGTGTATAAATATGTACCTATATTTTCAAATAGCAATTTTATTTTTCTACAGCAATAGGACCAGATCATCCAAGAAAAAAACAAATCAGATATTCCTCAGGGAGTAGGGTGGCATAGAAGAACACTAAATAAAATATAAAATGAATCTAGAAAATAATGTGTTAGAGAAATTTTTAGATATTGAACAGATGAGACCAGTGATGGCGAACTTATGGCACGCATGCCACAGGTGGCACACGGAGCCATATCTGCCAGCACACGAGCCGTTGCCCTAGCTCAGCTCCAGCGTGCATGTGTGCGTTGGCCAGCTGATTTTTGGCTCACGTGGAAGCTCTGGGAGGGCATTTTAGGCTTCCAGAGGGCCTCTGGGGGGGGCTTTTTTGCCCTCCCCAGGCTCCAGGGAAGCCTCTGGAGCATGGGGAGGGCAAAAACGGGCCTACTTGGCCCACCGGAAGTCAGAAAATGGGCTGTTTCCAGCCTCCAGAGGACCTCTGCGGGGGCGGGGGAGGCCATTTTCGCCCTCCCCAGGCATTGAATTATGGGTGTGGGCACTCGCACATGCATGATAGTGCACGTGCACGCGCTTTCGGCACCTGAGGGAAAAAAGGTTCTCCATCACTGGATTAGACTATATTACCAACAATTACAACATGATGCAGCAATGATTCCACTCAAATAAAAGGATTTTTTTAAAAAAACGTATTTCTTTGAAGTGTTAAAGCTGCCTCAAAATATTTCCTATTGAAACAAGTCTTTTCAGTTTTTGACAAAGTAATATACTTCTTCCGATTATGGAGATCTCTGAGAATTTGCCTGTTTTGCTACTCACACACAGAACATAAATAGGTCCTAACAAGAGTTATCGTTCCATTGGATCTTCTTGCTAACTTAACATTGTGTTTTCTGTAATAGAGAAACTGGGGAGACAGTTTGGTCTAATGATTCAGGTACCAAGCTAGAAACCGGGAGAGTGTGAATTCTAGTACCCCCTTAGGCATGAAAGCTAGGTGAATGACCTTGAGCCAATCACTTTCTCTCAGCCCAACTCACCTCACCTATTGTGGGGAACAATAGGAGGAAGAATATATTTGCTACCTTCAGTTATTTATAAAAATGATAAATGTGAGAAATAAATAAATAAGGGTACTATATAACATACATGACAATCTTGGGTGAATCTAACATTCAGTTCTCAATGGGGCAATAAGTCCTTGTCTGAACGGTATCACTTCAGATTGCAAAATAAGAATCACGCACATGTTGCCTCCATTAAGAATAGGAATTTCTTAGGCAGAATGATGGACATGAGATGTTCTCCTCAGCATCTAGCAGAGTTTCCTGAATCAGGAAATTATTTATTATGGAGACCTATTTGATCAAGTGAACCCCAATTGTCCATCCAAAGGGCTAAAGCCCAGACCCGGTCTTACTATTTGAAGAAGAAGAACCTCAGCCATTGTGAGGAATCACTCAATGGAATAAACAGATACTCTACACCAGTGATGGCGAACCTTTTTTTCCTCGGGTGCCAAAAGTACGCGTGCGCATGCTATTGCGCACATGCGAGTGCCCACACCCATAATTCAATGCCCCCTGCGCATGCACGTGTGATCCCCCTGTGCTGCCCCGCCCCCCATGCATGTGCGCACAATCCCCCCGCTCCCCCGTTTCCTGACTTCGGGTAGGCCCATTTTTCACCCTCCCCAGGCTCCAGAGGTTTTCTTGGAGCCTGGGGAGGGCAAAAACAGCTTCCCCCGCTTCCCGGAGGCCCTCCGGAGGCCGAAAACACCCTCCCAGAGCCTCCGCGCAAGCTGAAAATCAGCTGGCTGGCACGCACATGCACACTGGAGCTGAGTTAGGGCAACAGCTCGCGTACGTCATCACTGCTCTACACCTTGACTCACACATACTGTTTAAATGTTCCTCATAGTCATTACCCCAATAGCCAAGCAGAAAGGGGAGCCCCTCATATATCCCTTCCCTTGATGAGTAGACATTGTAGACTCTTTGCCCTCCATGCTTATAAACCAAATGTCTATAGAAATAAGGCTTTCATGTACTCAGGCATTCTGTGGAAATAAATTCATAATGGATTTAGGGGAGAGAAGATACATAATATGTTAACATTGAGGGGGAGGAGTTACTTAGCTCAGGGCCATTTTTTTTACTGTTAAGGATGCTATGATAGAGCTATGCTCATTTATTACAAGTACTTTGATATTACTACCCCAGCATTAGTATGCCCTACTCCCTTACATAACATATTGCAAAGTATCTCAGGGCTGTTTCTGTATCTTTTCTCCTGAAGTCTTGGTTTCTGTTTTGGACCTGAAAAGGGCAATGCAGACTCACAATAGTAAACATATATATATATTGAAAGAAAAATTTCAGCAATATTTATTGTGTTTGCCTGACCCTTGGGAACCCAACTTTGTCCTGCAAAAAATATTTATGTTTGAGTTATAAATCCTTGAAAGAGACTGGCACTAGTTTGAAATGCTGATAAAGAATTAAGAGACCCTTAACCTGAGGTTTAAAAAGCCCTTGTTGTAATTAAAAGTCCATCTTTTGTTTTCAATAAGAGTCATCACATCCTTCACTCTTTTATTTTTTAATTAAAGGAGGGCTCAGGAAGGGAATTATTACTAAGTTGGGGTTTTCACACTCTCTAAATTCAATCTTTATTAAACATATAAAATGCTGAAGAGGCAAGATTGATTTAATAGCTTTTCCTCCCCTTCTTCTGCCCTGGCTATTTGTCCTCTTTTTTCCTCTCCTGCAACTGAAATTTTAGCTAAAATCTTAAGTAAAATGAATACCTATGAATTGATTCCCAGGTTCCCTAGTCAGCAATGAAACTGCCTGTACTATACACTTTAAAGGTTAATTAGCCAGGTACAAGTTGACATTTTATGTGGGAAAGGTTCCAATGGTGCAGATACTTATGGTTCTAAAGATATATTTTTTAATCTGAAAATGATTAGCTAGAATGGACCTGCAGTGCATTTGAATGCTGTAGCTCGGCATTTGCAAGCTACTTGGTGTGGCTTACTTAATAAAATTGAGAGCAAGGCTCAAAATATTTCTAGCCATTGTATATTTTCAGGAATATTTTGATACTTCTCCCTCCCTACAGGTGAAAAGTTTTCAAACAAAATTATTTCCAAAAAAATTAAAGCCAACACATCTTTTTGTAGGCTTATATGGTTGCTGTGTCTTCATGACAACCTCTTTGTTTCAGCATACGGTATGAAGCTGGGAGAAGCTGAATCAGCTTAGAAGAGATTGGGAAGCTTTAATGAGTCAAAGAAAGATGTTTTGTGCACTCTCCCAAAATATCTCTTTTGAAGGAATTGCATATTCCAAATGCAAACCCCTTGAACCAAATAATTATAGGCTATTCTACTAGCCAGAGACATTAACAAAGTTTCAATGTATGGTTCGATCACAGGACCAGAAACGTGAAATATTTTTCATATCATTTAATTAATTATTAAATGTTCAAGTTCACTAACATTTTTTTGCAAAACGGTGGGCCAGAAATAGCCATTGAATCTGCCATATAAAAATCCCAGATTCAGGTCAAAGACAAAATTTGGTGGCAAATTTTAGCATTTTGTCAATGCAATTTAACAATGTCCTACCCTCAGCCAAATACTGTATGTAAACCCAGGTAAATATGTTAAACTGGTGGTTCTTAACCTTTTCTTCACCGTGGACTCTCTTAAAATAGCTTTTGTGGCTACGGATCATGGCCATAGACCAACAAGACTTAACTCAAGATTTAAGTCATAACATTTCTTCAAGCCTTCATGGACTCCCTGAAGACATCATGGACCCTCAGGGATACACAGACCACAGGTTGAGAATCACTGTGTGAAACCTTTGATAGGCTTACTGAATTGCACCTTAAAAAGAAATCTAGATCCTTAAAAGCCACAATACAATGCCCCTTCCCACTTTGGCAAGGCAGCACCAGTATTGCCGCCACCACTTCAACAGTGGTAGTATGTTGGAATGTCCCTGGGGGAGGACAGGGGAGGTTGGAATGTCCCTGGGGGAGGAGGGGAAAAGATCCTGCCTAGGAAACAGTCCAATAACAGTCAGGGGGGAGGGGGCAGCCCATAGCTGAATAATGGGCAGAGAAAGAAACTTAGAATGGATCCACCCTAATTTATTAAGGGTAAAAGGAGATGGCAAGAGATTAGTACTTTCAGACATGCAAGATTGATGTCACCCTTTTAGATAGACCATATAGGAAACCCAAGATGAACTAATTATATTTTATTGTAAGGCTATATTAGTAGAATATTGCAAGTCTTAAAGTACCAATCTTCTACCATCTCTTTTACTGTAGATCCTAAGTTTCTTACTCTGCCAGCTGTGGGCTCCTCTCCCAACCTTTGTTTAATCTGATCATTCCCCAGACAGCATCTCTTCACTTTATCTCCCAAGGTCATTCCACATACAATGGCATCAGTCTTCAGAGGTCAAATTTCCTTCCTTCCTTCCTTCCTTCCTTCCTTCCTTCCTTCCTTCCTTCCTTCCTTCCTTCCTTCCTTCCTTCCTTCCTTACTTCCTTACTTACTTACTTACTTACTTACTTACTTACTTACTTAAGTTTCTGGCCATGAAAGCTTACAAGGACCTGCTTTTTGCTGATCATTGCAATTTTCTTTCTTCTTTGTAAAAAGGTTGCATATTTCCTATTTATCCCTTTTTGTGGATTCTCTACATTCTCAGCAGGGAAACTAAAACAATATTGTATGTTTTTCCAAATAGTAATGAAATAATTTCAAAATGGCCTCACAGCACCGAACAGAAAACAAAGAACGTTCCTCTTAATATTTATCAGGACACAATGCAAAATGTCTGACTGCAACTTCACTATCACATTTTAAGCAGCTGCTTGTCTGTATTGTAAATGAATGGCCAGGCTCCCTGCACTGGAGCTATGGGATGAAGAGTATTCAGCTTAAAATTTATGAACATGACTCAGTGTTTGAATCTCTCAGAGGTATAACTCTGAGATGTTTTAAGCTACAGTGCTGCTCCTTTACACTGTATCAGACTGTTTGCCTAGAACTCTCCTTTCCTTTAATGAGATTGAAGAAAATAAATGGGAACAATGCCATGAATGTAATTGTAATTGTGTGGGTGAGGGAACAAGAAGAATTATAAATTTCCTTCAGTTTATTTATAAATCTCCCAGACAATTGCCTACCAATATGCCTGGATCCTAAGGGCCATTCCATTCCCCACTTAATGGAAGCAGGAATACCTAAATTCTAGAAGTAATTAGCCTTCATTGGTACCATATGTAATCCCCCCCCCCTCAAATGTTTTGGCTCGATGTGTAGTGGCTTAATATGTAACCTGGTTTCATTGAAAAGCTCTTTATCTGAGATGATCTTGGTTGACATTGCCTATTATAGATGAGAGTCAGCCCTAGATAGCAGTCAGTGAGGAACATGTGTACATGAAACAGTCTTTCAGTGGAACTGGACCTAACTTAATGCACAAGTTGTTGCCTTGATATTTTGACTCGGACATGGTAGTTTCCCTCCCTTTGCCCCCACCCCGGCCGAAATTCAGACTATAAGGCAATACAGCCAGAGGTGGTATTTACTTACCTTCCCTACCGGTTTGCAAATGTGAGCACACGTGCATGTGTGCACGCTTCGCTCGCACACTCCCCTTTCACGCATGTGTGTAACCTTCCGCACATGCGCTTTGCTCACAAGTGCGGCTTGCACATATGTGTGCGGCTTCAAAACATGAAGAAATAGGATGGCATAGCCCTGGGGAGGGTGGATGGGCTACCCACAGGTTACCACTACTGGTTTGCCCAAACCGGTCCAAACCGGCAGAATTCCACCTCTGAATACAGCCCAGAAACTGGGTCTGCATTTATCCATGAGAAGACTAATAGCTTGAATGAAGAACACGGCATGAAAAGAAACTTGTGTGATCAAATAGCAGATTTTACCAATGAACATCTAAACCCAGAACTGCCTTTTGACTGTATGGCCTCCGTAAATTGGCAAGATGCCCCTTTGGGTATAATGGAACCTCAACTTTTTTCTGAACTGAGTAAGACAATATTACAAAAGATTACAGAAATAATGAAAGGTATAATTTAACAATATTGGAAAGGCCATATGTCGCCCGCCCTTGATCTACCCGGTGAACTGCCACTCAGTTTTCCACATTTTAACGTTTCAATCTTTCTAATACAAAACTATTTGCCTGCTTACAGCATTTGGAACAACTGCTTCCTGAGGTAGATTCTCATAAACTCTTCATATTTTTACAAGAGAGTGATTGTTGTCAAGGGAATATGATTTCAAAGACAAGAATGAAATTGGAATGCTTAACACCAAGGGATTCTTAATAAAATGTAGGTTTCCAGTGTCTTTGAATTTCTCGCTTCAAATGTCAACATAAATTAACAAAGTACCTTTTTAATGTTTGCTCATTTTGCTTGATAAATTGCCAGGCTGTGAAGTTGCACTGGGCTTCCCAGCCATGAGGGGAAAGGGGCCATTCTCTTGCGCTTCTGGATGGAGCAAAATGGTGATCAATAAAGGATTAGGAGTCTTTTTATTGTCTGAACTTTCACATTACTTAAACCCAGACTTCTAGATCTTCAAAAGGAAGCCATCATTTCATAAGAAACTTGTGAAATGTGAATTATTTATTTCTCCAGTAAATATGTAATTAGGCACATTTTGAAACTCTCTAATTAATCCCTCACCCCTTAAATCCATAAGAAATGCTAATATGCCTCCAAGGTATATAGCAGAATTTTTTTCTTTTTTTTCTGTTCTTTTTTCTTTCTTTCTTTTTTAAAAAAGGGGAGATTAATATAATCTGTTCTTATGTGTTGTGTAATTATATTCGCTGTCTGTAATAATTAAGAAAAAAATTAAAAGACCTAGGGAGAATAGTGTGGGAGTGAAGAGGTTTTGCTGGATCTATACTTGATATAATTAGTAAGTGACAAGACACAAAGCTTCCAAAACTGCTTCTTGGTTAGTTTTTTTAAAATGTAACAACTGCATCATAGAAGGAAGGAAGGAAGGAAGGAGGAAGGAAGGAAGGAAGGAAGGAAGGAAGGAAGGAAGGAAGGAAGAAGGAAGGAAGGAAGGAAGGAGGAAGGAAGGAAGGAGGGAGGGAAGGAAGTTTTCTTATCATATATACATACAAAACAATAGTATAGAATTGTATCTGAAAATTTGTGACATAGATACAGACAAAATTTTGGATAATCCCCTACATGCAAACTATGACATTTAATTTGACTATACCATATAAGTATAAGTATATAAATGTATGCATGTAATGTTAAAGGGATATAATCAGAATCTATTATTATTATATAAGTAAATTGCCGCTTTAAAAAAAACTGTAAAGTTCTGCCTTCCTTTCTTAAATGCCTCCCCTCTTTTTCTTTTTCTTTCTTTCCAACCCAAAGGAATTTTGGAATGAGATTACATACAGAGTTTTGGTCTCCATCTGTCCATTAGCAACATAATTCTCCCCAAACTGAACTAAATTTGCTGTGATAGGAGAAGATGACAAACAATAGATAAAATTCAAAGATGGAGCAGATCTGGCTTGGATAAAGATTCAGAATGTTGCTGACTCCTCCATTCTAACCCCACCCTCCTGCCTTCTCATCACTTGGCCCATAGCAGGGCATGACATGCACCCCACCCTGGGCTTCCCATTGCTCACAGAGGCACAAACACAACTACTCTCCTCTCCAAATGTGCAGATGCATCCAGTTACTTTGCTATGCAAAAGAAAATATGGACACTCCGTATATGGCAGTTGCTGGACAGAAGAATTCCAGAAGGTATGCTCAAAAGCAGGGATGTCAAACTCAAAGGCAGGGGGCCGGATCCGGCCCGTGCCCACGGGGCTGCCACGGAAACAGCAAAAGACCGGCCGGCGGTGCCTCTGCTCCATTTTCGCTTGCAAAGTGTTGCAGGAAGCCATCGCAGCTGAAAATGGAGCTTGGGAGCCCATTTTCGCTGGCAGAGCTCTCTGGCCTCCACAGGTGGCCCCAACACAAGTGATGTCAAGCTGGCCATGCCCATTCTGACCACACCCACCTTGGCCCCTGAAGTCACACACAACCCTGATGTGGCCCTCAATGAAATCGAGTTTGACACCCCTGGTCTAAAGCAACCGTGTCCAATCCGCGCCCTATGGAGGCAGGCAGCTCTGGATACCTACTAATGCGGTTCCACATGATTGTAAACCTTTAACACTATATTATGTGATTTACATACATTAATTATATTTTATATGAAGCCCAAGGCAATTCCTCTTCACTCAATGCATCCCAGGTGAGCCAAAAAGTTGGACACCCATGCTTTCAAGTCTTGTCATCTTATTGAGATAGCTTATGATGGACGTTAATGGTCAGCCCAGGGAGAAATAGATATCATCAGCTATTTGCCCTAAAGCAACAGCATCTTGGAGGTAACCCTGCTCCTCCTCCTTCTCCCCCCCCCACTTTGTTTTTGGTTCTGGTATCTGTAGCAATAAGTCAGTTGCTTCCTTCATTGAGCATGTCTATATGTGTGGATGTTTCTTGTGTAAGTAGATTTTGCTTATTTTATTTATACAGGTAATCCTTGACTTACAACAGTTCATTTAGTGACCGTTCAAAGTTGCAAAGACTCTGAAAAAGTGACTTATGATTGTTTTTCATGCTTATGTCTGTTGCAGCATCCCCCATGGTCACATGATCAAAATTCGGATGCTTGGCAACTGACTCATATTTATGACGGTTGCAGTGTCCCGGGGTCATGTGATCATCTTCTGCGACCTTCTGACCAGCAAAGTCAACGGGGAAGCCTGATTGACTTCACAATCGTGTTATTAAACTTAGCAACTTGCAGTGATTCGCTTAACCACTGTGGCAAGAAAGGTCGTAAAATGGGGCAAAACTCACTTAACAATTGTCTCACTTAGCAACAGAATTTTTTTGGCTCAGTTGTCATCATAAGTCAAGGACTACCTGTATATCAATTTTAGAGACCGCCCATCTCACTTACAGAGCAACTCTGGCCGAAGATGCTTAAAAAAAAGGAGAACAATGGGATTTTGGTGATTCTATTTAAGTTTTCTAGTATGAATGACTTATTCAAGTTTTTGCTCCTAGAACACATGGAAGATTTTTTCCCCTATTATTTATACACAAACATGTTTTTAATAATGTATGTATATATAACTTCACAGTTGGGGATAGACTGATGGGCACTTTACAACCCCTGGACCAGGGGTGGATTCCACTTACCTTCACCACTGCATCGCAATGTTTCTCCCATGCATTTTCACTTCCGTGCATGCTTAGTAGCAGGATTCAGCCCGAAACACAGCTGAGGAGCTGATCAGCTGTGCTTCGGGCAAAGAAATAAAGGTGAGTATTAACCTGGGGGCGGGCGGGAGGGGCCTTTTTCAAGCCGCAGAAGAGGAGAAGCCATCCAAACACGGAAAAATTTCCCCAAAATAGATGGCGGCGCCCACGGACCGGCACTGACCGAACCGGATCCGTGACACCATCATTGCATCACCAGCGGGTCACTAAGCATCTGTTTTGGGCGATCTGGTCCGAACCGGGAGGAACCCACCCCTGCCATGAGCCTGATCCACCCTGTGTACATTCAGTTATGGAACATCATGTACATGGAAATAATAGCTATATTAATAATCAGTACATATTTTGGGAATTGTTTGTAAAGAATACCCATTTATATTTAATATAGGTTTTTTTAAATTGCTTTCTTTATATAAAATTGGGAATTTTGTAAGACTAGGATTCTTTAAATAAATATATCACTTATTTGGGTGAGGGTGGAGTGCAGGGAAGATATTATAAATGATGTGGCTCATATATCCAGAATCGTAAGGAACAATGTGGTGGTCCAAATTTAATCTACTTATAATTAATCAGCTTTTTTCTTATGTGGTTTTTTCCCCCCTGATAATAGTTCTAATCAAACGGATTTCTAGTCTAATCAGATTTTTCATATCATTGAAACACTGTAAATGTGACACAAATTAATCGGAAACATAAAAAATGTGCACATTTTGAAAGTGAGGTTTGCTGTACCATGAATCTCGTTGCTTAAAACGGAACTAATTTTTACACAAGAAGCAAAATCGGTAAATTGGTAATAGACACCAGAATTAAACATAAATCAGGAAACTACAGCATTACTGCAGCAAAGATCTGCTTTACCAGCAAAAAAAAAATAAATAAAAACACTGCAACAAGTAGGATAGGTAAACATAAGCTTTAAAATGATTTGATTTTAATGTGCTGCAACATAAATTAACATATTTTTAGAGTTGCAATAAGCAGAAAACCCCAAAGCCTTTCTAGCTTTGTTGGTGGTGGTGGTTTTTTGTTTTTGTTTAACTAGACAGCAATTTGGAGCATTGCCACCCCTGTAGTAGCAATTCTACCTCCATGATACTAGCAGGAAAGAAGCTATTTTAATCGTAGACTGCTTAATGTGATGGAAAAGCAAACCTGTTAATAGAATGCATTCTCAGCACCCAGAAGTGTGAATCATCATCACACTACGTTTGAGAAGCGGGAGTTCTGATGCATGAACCAACTGTAGTGTTAGTTGTGTTGTTTGGCTTTTTTTTTTATCACTGTTCCCTTACTATTACTGAGGAAAGACTAACAAGTATGCTATTACCTCTATAGACAAATCAAGCATCTGCAAAGAATTACGCATCAGGTGACAATTGCAAATTAAGCCCACATGCTCATGGTCTCAGGTCACAGAAAATGTGGGGCTGGCAGAGATTCTGGGGTCTACACCCCTGTATAATGAATAAATCACAACTCTAAATAATTCCTCAAAATAATCTGTCATTACCTATTATAAACTAGAAACAAAGGAGAAACTTGCAACGCAATATCCTTTAGCGTTCGTCCTTCCCTGGGTTTTCCAATTCTGGCATTTTGATCATCTGGTATGATTCGGAGGTGAAAATGATCATCAAAAATGTAGCGCAGAACATTAGAGAAAGCTGCTTGCAAACAGCACGTGTGTTAGAAAAAACGTTCACGCATATTCTTCAAATAATGGCATACTTTCTTTTTTAAAAGAAAAAGGTTATTCACAAACTTAAAAAATTTAAAACTGAGGGTTGGGGAGCATATGAATCTGTCCTAAATTAAACTTGACAGATTCAATTATCCCTACTATAAATTTGCCAGTTTGGGATAGACTCAGATTCAGGAAAGTTTGTTTTTGATAAATGTGTTTTACATCTGAATTGAACTATTTTAGTTTTGGTATAGATTTGTACTTTACATAAATCTACTGCAGAAATTATAGAGACTTTCCTTCCTTTGCATATTTTTGCTGGAAACTGATAGCAATCAATTGCTTTATTTGTAGTGTCTCTCTGTGTGAATTTTAATATACATTAAAATTGAATGTTCAGTCTCCAGCAATGGACTGAAAAACAGACTTTATTATAATTGTATTTTGTTCTGTAATTGAGATATATTTCAAAATAAAAAAATTTAAAATAACAGTGTGAATGCTAACAAAATAATGGCTGTTTCATCTAGACTTGTAGGAACTGATATGATTTCAGAGTTAAGAATCAATGACACAAGGAAGCATTTTTATTAACTGGAATGTTTCATTATCATCACTTCCCTATGAATTTGAAATGAAATGTTGGACCACTCTGTTTAACAAGTAATTTGTTTAAATATTACTATCTCAAACTCCAGGATAAGCTATGGAAATCTGGAATTGGATGCTAACAAAATTACCCAATTCTCTTTTGGTGGGTCATATAATCAGACCATTTCTGGAGCTCTTGAGGATGTTCTTTATTATGTAAAAACAAACACCTTTGGTTAAATAAGAAGCAAATGTGATCCATAAAACAGCAAAGAAAACAAAAGCCAGTTCTGAGGTTTTCTAACTAGGATGTGTATTTTATCCAAAAAATAACCTGCAAAAATCTTTGTTTTTATGCTTGTTTTGTTGCTACTTTGGCTAGGTTCTTTTTTATTTTATGACAAAAGTTATTTTAATTCCTGAACTTTTAAAATGCATTAATAGAACCTGAATGAAATAATAGTTCAGAAGCTGTCTGAGGGTTGGGATAATATGGAAATCCAAATTGGAAAAGGCACAAGAGCTGAATAACTGATTTACATTAACGGTGCAATTCTTTCTGCCATAAACCATCCCCTAAAGAGAAATCAGGAGAAAGTCCATGCACAAACACTTCCCCCTCCCCAGTTAAGAATGTCACAGCCATAGAGCCATATGGGAGCCAATGTGGTCTAGTGGTTAAGGCACCAAGCTAGAAAATGGAAGACTGTGTGTTCTAATCCTGCCTTAGCCATGAAAGCCAGCTAGTTGACTTTGGCCCAGTCACTCTCCCTCAGCTGAATTCACCTTACAGGGTTGTTGTGGGGAAAATAGGAGGAGGGTGGAGTTTTAGGTGAGTTCATCACCTTGAGTTGTTTACAAAAATAATAAAGGTGGGATATAAACAAACAAACAAACAAACAAACAGCACTATCCTGTGGGTTGAAGGTCTCCTTCAAAATTATTCCAGACTCTGCTTCTCCTGTGCAATCCAAATCAGGATGTCTTGGTTTGCTGTTAGATCCAGTGGTGGGTTCCTACCAGTGCGGTCCACTCTATAGCACCAGTAGCGGCCCTCTGGTGACGTCACAGTACCGGTGCGGTCAGTTGCCAGTGCCTGGGCGCCACCATTTTTTTGAAAAAAAAAAGTAATTTTTTTTAAAAAATTCTTCTGCGCATGCCCAAAAGCCGAGTTTCCGACACTGCTCATGCGCTGCCTTCCTACCCCACAGTGAGTCCAAGTAGGGGAGGATGGCTGAGGGAGCGCGTGAGACACTGAAAGAACGGGCGGCAGGAGCTATCTCCATTCCCTTCCCTTCAGCAGTCCGAGAAGCCACAAATGTGCGGTGATGATCCTAGGCATTTTCACACGTTTGAGGCTTCTCGAGCTGCTGAGGGGAGGGGGAATGGGCGGCAGGACCTATCTCAGTTCCTCTCTCTTCAGGAGTCTGAGAAGCCACGCCCATCCAGTCACATGGCTGGCAAGCCACACCCACAAAATAAGCCACGCCCACAGAGTGGTAGTAAAAAAATTAGGAACCTGCCCTTGGTTAAATCATTTATGTAACTGCCCATTTTCCTTAACCCTCAACTTGATTATAGTTGATTCTTTTCAGCATTATGAAAAGAGAATTTAGCAGAACTTTTGAACTACCTTGGGAACTGGGTTTCCTTTTTGTTCTATCAACAATATGAGGCCAAACCCTTAAGTAGCTGACAAAAACATTTGTTGGGATTACACCGATCGCTCCGACTTTGTCTTATAATAACTACCCCTGAATGCAAAATCTTCATTTGTCAGCAATTTTTTTCTTCTCATTTATTTTACTGCATATTTTCTTAGGGCCAGCATTAGAATATTTGCTGTTTCTATACAATCCAATTTTTATGGATTAAAAAAAATCAATTTAATCTGATAATGTTTTTTGTCTGTAAAATTTAAATCTCACATATTCATTCTTCAAAATAAACCTAGGTTTTCACAATACTTTCTGAGAATACTTTCCTCATTTAAAGAGAAAGTATTTTAGTATTTTATAATCTTCCTTTTACACTTATATACTGAGAATAACCATTCAAATGTCAGATGAAATATGGTTCAGTCCATAATAAATCTCTTTGTTTTTCATGTGATCAGAAGGCACCTGGCTATCATGCCACAGCAAACTATCTCGCTGGAAATTCTGACTGTTGTGTTTCTTGCCAAATTCTAGTGTTTTGTTTTAAATTTTACATCAGTTTACCAAAGTGGCTTTCTCTTACAAATGCCCAATTACACAAATATACACAAAATAGTATATATATTTATTCTACAATGCCAAGAAGAAAAACTAAACATTATAAAGGAATTGAGATTTTAAATTGCTGAAAAGTAAGAGTGGGCTTTTTTCATCTGAACTCAGATTTTTTTTCCGGAGCTATAGTTACGTCCATCCTTCAAATCAATATGATTACAGATAATTTGGAAACAAAACAAAATGTGTCTGTTTCTATTTTATTTTCCTTTTTTCTTCCAATTCATAGAACCAGTCCTGAGCACTCATTCTGGTTGTAGCAAATAAAAGCAGAAGGTTTCAGAAGCAAACCTCTGCATTTTAACAACTCTACTATGTGGGAAGCCACTTATGCAGAATAAATATGCCCTATAATTAGTGATGTGCCACTGTTATTTATGGTTACCTTATACATAAATAAACTCGAGGCTCTGACATTTCCATCCCAAAGGCTTTTATCTCCATAGCCATAGATCTGCAGACAGATTTGTTGTAAGTAACACTATCATTGTAATAAGTTTGAAAATCCATTATTGTTCCAATTCGTCTGCTTTTGCATCTGCGTAGCTCCAGGCTGGGCCTGTGGTTCTGATATTGTCTGGTTGATTAACAGCCACCGAGTCGCCATTGCGGCTACAGCTCCCCAAAGTATGTCATTTGACTGAAGCTAACAGGAGGTGACTGGGCAAAGCAGTTTCACCTGAGGGTGGCCAGGGTCAGAGGCCGCTCGTAATAGCTTCTACATGCATCTGCAGACCTGTAAATGAGACCAGAGCCTGCCTTGCTCCAGTCCAGCTTTCTTTGTCTTAGACGGATGCTCTAATCAAAGCAATTACCCAGCCCGTGATCACAGCCACTGATCCAGAGATGTTTTTGCAGACACTCGTCTGGAATGTTCTGAATCCCCTCAACCATACTGTGTTGTTTAAAAATAAAGGACTAATGTGCTCCAGCAAGGTAATAAATCAGCCTCAAAGAAATCCCTTGGAAGCCTAGTGGACACCCTTTCACCATTAAGTTAAACAAAATGCTTATGCTGGCGATATTAATAGAATGGGAATGTTGATTGGACCTATTTTTAATTATTCATATTAATATTTCATTGAGTGCTCCAGGTCTTGCATTGTTTTGCTGACTCTTAAAACAACAGGATTGCTCACACAGCGAGAAGAAAAAGAAGGAGCTAAAATTAGATTTTCAATGTATATTACTGAGATAGCCACACCTTCTAAAATTGAAATTATATAAAACTTTGTATAGTGGATACTGGCTTTTTAATTAATTTAATCTTGATTCATTAATCAATGAATGTCACATATCAAATGCAAATTCAGAACTGTGCTTTTAATGTTATAAAAGGCCTGAATAATGACCTCAGAAGAAATGTACTTTCAAATAATGGTTGCTCATACTTTTGATGATTATTCTTTTAGTTTAATTCTTTTCAACGCAATGTTTATTTGGAACGTTTTTGAGAGAGAGAGAGAGAGAGAGAGAGAGAGAGAGAGAGAGAGAGAGAGAGAGAGAGAGAGAGAGAGAGAGAGAGAGAGAGGAGTTTAAGTTTGGTCAGTGCTTTTATAATGCAATGTTTTTCTCACCGGTAGAAAAAAAGTTATTTTTTTAATTTTATTGAGATGCATGCTTTCCCTCAGATTCCATATTTCTGTTTCAAGTACTGTCTACATATGACAATTCAAGCCTAAGGATGAAAAAGAAATGATAATAAAGAAGGAATTGCAACATTATATTTACATGAATCTGTTTATTTTGAAAAAGAAAGAGCGGCAATTTAAATAGGTCCCATCACCCAGACCTTTCTGTTTTTATATCCTTCTAAAATAGATTAAATCAGTTGCTGCCCCCACAAAATGCTAGAGACTGGGACCTAAAAAAAACCTCTAGCTCTGAAGAGGCTGAGGGTGAAGAAGATACTACAGGAAGTGTTTGTGAGGCTGCACAATCCACGATGAAAGTCTATCAGGAAATATGAGTAGAAAGATAAGAGGGGACCTCTTATTTTTGTGCCTTTGCCCGATAGATGAAAAGTCTCTTACTATGAAGTTTTGGAAGTTCTTGGCCTATGTTCCTTGCTCCCCTTAGTCATGTCTTCAGGGTCATCAGGCTGTCTACATTAAGGTTGTGAGTGACAGGCAGATATGGCCAACAGAGTTAGGCTCCTATCCCAGGCTCTTTGAGGCTCTACCTGGATGAAAACTCCTTTTGTAACTGGACCTGATTAGTAGGGCATGTAGAGAGAACAGGGCACCCTTTCTTGTTGTCTGTTCAAGTATAACCTTTCAAAAACCCTGTTTGTAACTTATCTGATGGCCAGCAGATTATATATCAAGGCTTTGCAAAACCCTGTTGGAAATTCAAGTCCAGATTAGCCAATGTCATAATGAAAATACTTCTTTGGCCTTGACTGGGCTGCGTCAGATCTTCACAACCCACCCTAAAAATCCTGTCTGCATGCAGTTCAGACTGTTTATTCGTCGTGCTCATAGGCATTTCATTTATTATAAAGAGAGGGGAGAAGAAAAATTTAGCCTTGCTATAAGCCATACAATGCAGCCTTGCAGCCCTGCATTTATCTCAGGGCATTCCTCCCAAATGGGGAGTTCACGTTCTGAGTTTTCAAAAATGAGTGGGTGGGGAGAGAGACTTTGTGCAACCCAACAAGACAGACACAGACTTCAAAGGATAATCAGAACTGCAGAAAAAACAATTACTGCCAACCTGCCTTCCATTGAGGACCTGCACGAGTCAAAAAGAGGGCCGTGAAAATATTTACTGACCCCTCGCATCCTGGACATAGATTGTTTCAACTCCTACCCTCAAAACGACGCTATAGAGCACTGCACACCAAGACAACTAGACACAAGAACAGTTTTTTCCCAAACGCCATCACTCTGCTAAACAAATAATTCCCTCACCACTGTCAAACTATTCACTAAGGCTGCATTATTCTTACTATTAGTCTTCTCATTGTTCCCCCATCACCCATCTCCTCCCACTTATGACTGTATGACTGTAACTTGTTGCTTGTTTCCTTACGATTTATATTAATATTGATTGTTTCCTGATTGCTTATTTGTACCCTATGACAATCATTAAGTGTTGTACCTCATGATTCTTGACAAATGTATCTTTTCTTTTATGTACACTGAGAGCATATGCACCAAAGACAAATTCCTAGTGTGTCCAATCACACTTGGCCAATAAAGAATTCTATTCTATTCTATTTGTCACCTGCATCACAGAGAGTGAATTGTCTGAAAAACATGATGGTGGGAACAGGACAGATGGGGAAATCTTTTTTTAAAAAAATTAGGGTGTGGTGTGTCAGTGTATTCTATGGAAGACAGAGCTGGGAAGGAATATTAATGAATAATAGTCCTTCAGGACTATATTTTACAAAAGGGAAGGTCGATGACCTAATGGCAAAGAGACCCTCTTATACTTCCATTGATTGTATGCCCTCAAATGCAGTATTTAGTTAGGTCAGATTGCTTCTAGACTAGTAAATTCCTCAGTTCCTCAGCAACCTTAACCAGTTGACTAACACAGCACCCCTTTCTTTAATATTGGCCACCACCGTCACTGCAATGGGAGATTGGAATCATTTATAGACTGTCCTATATGATGGAGTTCTGGAGTTTGATCTTATTAGGGCCACTGATTTAACTTCGAGTATAGAGAGGTTTATAAACATACCTCAACAACATTTACCTGTCGCTTCACTTTATACTTTGGTGCAGTGGTTAAGGCATTAGGCCAAAAAGAGAGAGGAGACTATGAGTTTTAGTTTTGTCTTTTGCCTTGGGCACAAAGCCAGATGGGTGAGTTTGGGCCAATCACTTTCTTTCAGCCCGAAGAAAGAGGCAATGGCAAATCACTTATGAAAAACTTGTCAAGTTTTGCAAGGACTTGAATTGGACACAATTGAACAGAAAGGGGGGGGGGAGAAAACACACTAGGGAAGTACTGTTTTCTTTGGTAGTCATTGCTTACTAACAGTTTAATATCATTAAGCATTGCAGTTTTAAAAAATAGAATTATTATGAACTAAGAAAAATTAAAAATAGAAAAGAAAAAAGGATATAGTAAATAAAAAGAATAAAGGCTTGACTTCCCCCTTATCTCAAAAAGTATTAAATATTTTAATAAGTTATCATCTTTTCTTACAATACAACAAATGATATTTTTCTTCCATATCCCATCTCTTATCTAGAAAAAAAATCCTTAAAGCCTCATCATTCAGTCCTGATCAGCTAAGTAAGGGTTACCAGAGATAATAATATATGTGTTTTAACCTTGATCAAGTAAACGAATTTCAAATTCCTTCCTTTTACTTTTAACAGTCCTGCTCTTAAACACTTTAAGTAATGTTGTAAAACTTGATTTCTTTATTGTTTTGCCTTTTTTCACAAAATTCTTCTAAATGTTAACAAGTCTATTTTGTAAATTTAATATTGGAAAGAATATCCTTTTAATTAGTGAAATATCAGCTGGTTTCATTTGTATATTCAGTGTAGCTTCTCTTTTCCATGTCATTCTTGTAGCCTGTCATGTTTAAATTTACTTTCAGAGCAGTCTCAGTATTATCCAGTAAAACATGTTCCTCTTCCATAACATCTTTCAAGGACAGTCTGTCTATAATGGCAGGCACTCTTAAAATAAACTTCTAGGTCCATTGTTCATAAATTTCCCTCAATATATCAAAATACATTGGTATTTTAATGATAAAATGATTTTGCTCCATTCTATATTGGTAAGTCAAATGTAGGTGTTCTTCTCTTTTAATTGTAACCTTTACTTCCTTCTGGTTTCATCTAGTGTCCATCCTTCAAAGTCCCATGCTATCATTAATCCAAAGCAACAGTATATGCCAATCACAGTTTGGGCTAAGATGACATTCCTTCATCTCTTAAAGTTCTAAAGCTTCTGCAGAACACTGCCTTGCACTTTCCTATGAGGAGCAACTGTATGAAGGACTTGTGGGTGATCCCAAGTTCTCTCCTTGTCCAGAGAGGAATCCTGAAAAGCGGGTCCATTTGCCAACTCTTCAGTTTGCTACAGCCATCAGTTCTGCTCTCGATCTTTCATTTCTTCCCCAGAAATCTTGTTAGCTAACAGTAGTTGGTGTTATATTATTTTATGTTTCAATCCTTAATTAAAAGCAAAGAGGACAGAAGTAGGCTCATGCATTCATTCCATTCATTCATTCAAATAGACTCTGTTATTCTGTTCTGTATGTATAAATATTATCTTTTTATCCGTCCTGTCCCAAGCCAAGCACACACAAATGCACAAGAGTGCCTTATTTTTCTTTACTAAACGAGTCTTGCAAACACACACACACTTGCAATATAGAGAAAATTTCCCCCCATAGTTTAGGAAGTTTGACTTACAAGAGTTCCTAGTCAAAACCGCATGCAAGAGAGTAGTCATGCAGACTCCGAGGGTCAGAGTTTGTAGCAGATTCATCAGCTGGTCCAGGTTCAAAGTCAAGGTTGTGAGGTTCACAAGGCAAGGCACATAGAATGGGAGTTAACAGACAGTTGTCATCAATGGATAGGTTGTGCTTGCTGCTCCACTTCAATAGTGTAGTTCA